>RXOD01006394.1:0-10473 GCA_005223375.1 Amoebophrya sp. AT5.2
CCGCCGATGTAATAACTGTTGCAAGACTCCGCGTCCGCCGCCGGGGGAAGTGAAGGAAGCGCCGGTTCCTCCACTTCCCCCGGCGGCGGCCGCGGGGATTGATGCCGACTCCAGCATGCTCATCATAGATAGTTCGAATTCATTGTGCTTACATCAGTTTGTTGCGACTCCATACAGCCGGTATTCGTACCATCAAATTCACAATCACAACATTTCAGCACGACTAAGATTATAGTGGTGGACGTGGAGGTGGTCGTGGTGCTCCTACTATACTTACAACACGAGAAAATACCCAACAAAAGCAAGAGCAGCAAGAGACGTGAATTTTGTCAGGCCGTTTTGGCTTCTCCGGGTCCGAGTGCTGTACAACGGGTGCAGCGACGACGCGCAGCGCCGCCTGCCGGTCTGTGGATTCATTCGACGAAGGAAGCTGGGAAAATGTATACGAGGACGTAGAAGTAGACCTTCAGCACATCCTTCCACATCGATAAGAACCGAAAAAAGGACCGCACTGAGACTGACATAGATACTTAGCTTCAACAGGACCGAAAAGGAAAGAACAAGAAGCAAACCCAAACCGACACCGACAGTAATTCCGTACTGGATAAAGATGCATACTCGGTTGCTGCATTTTCGTTGCGTCCGAGTTCTGCTGCGGTTGTGCATTTTCGTTGCGTCCGAGTACCGTGGATCGAGGCAGACTGCAGAAGCAAATTTCTCGTAGTCATCCAAGGAGACGGGATCGCTATACTTGTATTCGGCTGTTCAAGAATGAGAATCGGGAACCGATCACTCTCACTGACAACAATGGTACAAGATACTCGATGAAATTCCTTTTAGATTCGCCGCGGAGTTCAAGTTCAAGTTCATTTTATTTAGAATGGGCGACAGACATCGCTGCTAGAGAAGTGTTTTTCGAAATAATATCTGTTCGAGAAGTGTGGTATTCATTGCACTGCACTTACAGTACACGTACAGTAGAGGCATTGATTTTTTTAATACAGGATCGACAAATACAACGAGGTACTCAGACGGAAAAGACAGGATCGAGGAGCGGGAGAGACCATCATGAGACTGCAACGTGAAGACCTCATCGAGTTCTAGCACGACGCTCTCGAGGACGTAGCTACTCCTCGCTCTGGCAAGTCACTGCTGACGAGGGTAGACATGTAGACGCGCCCCCCCAATTTTAAAAGCAACTTGCTCGTTGTTCTACCGGAAGGGGTAAGTAGCAGTCGGCTGTCCCTTTTTCTCGCGGCGTTCGGTTCACCAGGGGACTACAATTATGAACCTTGCTACCGCCTAGAAGTAAGAACTGGGCGCCCCTCCGGCGTCAAAAGGTGCTGTAGGTAGTCTAGTCCACGAATTGGTCTAATTTCTGGGCCGCCGAATCAGGTGCCCCCTTCGTCGTCGTCTGCAGTGGCGGAAGCTGTTTGTGCGTCCCTTCTACGTTCATCCCTCCTTCCTGACCGCCTGCGAGCGAGGCGGGTGCTGGTGGCATGTTCTCCTTATCCACCAAATTTCCTGATGTCGTAGACGCGCTACCGATCGCCGTCCCGCCGGTTTTCATCGCCGTTTCCAAGCGGAAGTCGGTATGAATTGTCCAGCTGCTAAGTGGCTTACTGTTGCTGTTCTTTAGTTTTGCTTGGTAGAACAAGACGAAGATACCCGAAAAAACAAAGAGTCACTGACATCGACAAAACACGACACTGCGCCGCGTGGACCCGTCCTGACGCGTGGTCGCTTGTGAGCCTCGATGCCCTTCATCAGACCCCCCGTTAAAAATGCCGAGAGTGAAGCATTTCTAAATAGCCGCCTGGTGCGCCTCCCGCGATCGAGTCCTAGACATTGCTTCGCGAACCGCCCGGTCAGAGCGTTGACTGCGTTTAATACTAAACAACATACTTACGTACACTTAGCATGCCTGGAGGGATCATGATCATAGTCGGCGCTGGCCCGCGGCTCATACTTCGGCAGGACGTCGTGTCTGCCATCCAGCAACGTGTACGCCGGGGTGATCGGATTCGTCAGCCGCATCGTCACCAGCCCCTTCTTCAAAGAATTCACCTGCGAAGTAGCGTCGATGCGAGGATCATCCGACTCCGACTCCGAGTCCACCGAAGAGGAAGATCATCGGCTACAATCGCTCCTCCTCATTTGACGCACTTCTTCACCTACATCTTCAAATGGAGAAGTAGGAGAAAGGTCGTCGCTAAAAATTTTTACTGAGTAAGTTGCGGCTGGTCCTGGTGCTCATCTATAGCGATACCTGTGCTCCTGGGATGTCGAAGGGGTCGTGGAAGGAGATGGGGGGTTTGGCCACCATATCGTCGTACACATGGATAGGGCGCTCGCCACAATACCGCTGCGGGTTGGCGCCTGTTGAGTATCATCATTTATCTTCAGCCAGTGGTCCTCTTCCAGCGAAGACGCACTAAAAAATCGCCAGCTGAATCTTGATCGGTTGACTCAGATGGCCTGCTGCTCGACTCGTGCGGTTGTATTACTTAGTCGTGGTCAGTATAACTGATCAAGAACTTTCAACTTCAAGATCGGTCGAGGTCGACATCGGGTCCTCGATATAATTGACCACATCAAAAACAAAAAAACAATAGGCCCACGTATATCTATGAGTAGGTACCGGCGATGTCTTCTTTCACGAGGCTGAGTAGTGGCTCGCCGTTTCCCCACTGGAGTTTTCTCGGCTTCGATCCCGGCACTATCCCGATCGTCGATGGCCTACTCTGCGGGGCATACAGACCTGGGAAAATTTGCAAGATGATAATTGATTTAATATAGTTCGTGTTCGTTTATGGTAAAACGTTGGACTGCTCGGGAGTCGGGACGATAGAAACGGCAAAAGAGCCCTAAAGTACCTCTCTCCTCGTTCCAGGTGTTGTAGAGGCTGGTGGTGGTTGCTTGGCTGACGCAGTACTCTGGGTCCACGGGGTTCGTTTCGCGGAAGGGGACCTTCCGCCGCGCTCCGCGGTTGATGTCCCCGACCGACATCGAGTTGTGCAGCGACGGCTTTGTCTCGCGCAGCGGTAGAAGGACGCGCCCCTTGTAGTTCGGACAGGTGTACTCAATGTCGCTGCCGTCGTTCGGGTCCCGGACGTAGTTGCGGTCCGGAATCACACGCTTCGATGAGGTTAACCTGTGTAGTGAAGTACATCACTCGTCGAGTTCGTTGTAGAGAATGAGAAAGAGATGATTACTGTTCTTACACTTCATTCACTTCATCAAGCAACCCTTAAGCAGCGGCGCGGCGCAAGTAAATGCAAAAAAGTACTCGATATCGGAGATGTCGTTTGTGTGTCTCCCGGAGAATCTCCTCGGTGATATCAGTTTCTGCGGCTGACACGACGGCAGAGTGTATACCGGCGCCAACGGGTCCACGTGTCGGGCGCCCTTGAAGATCTGTGACGAGTAAAATGATGCGCGTCGTATTCAATTTGGTCCGGTTCGCAGTGCGTGATCCCTGCGTTTACTCGTCTTCACTTGTTCACCAAATTGTTCATCAACACAGTCCCCTGACACGCGACGGCGACTTTAGGTTTTTATACTAACTTACCACCTCTTCATCTTCTAGTACGACGAATATCGGATTAATGGAGACAGCACCAAGTGGGCGTAATTCTAATTGTTCGAGTCTTCCGCTCCTCACCTTTACCTGTGTCTTTGCTGGTCTTGCGCCTTCGATGTCGTAGACTGTAAGTGAAAGATCCCTTGGTCTCCGCAATGGGTTGGGGTAGCACGTCTGCGCCCGCTGCCCGAAATCTGGAGTTTGAGTTCGAGATGTGCGAGCTAGACAAAAATAATTGAACCGAGTGTCGATACATAATCATAATGCATCCATGGTGATCGTACGGGTAAAAATGTTCCCAGTAGAGGTAGACAGAGTCCTTTGCGCCGAGCTTCTACGAATGAATCTCGGGGTGCACCAGGTACTACGACTACCTGGTTCTGGTTTCTTCATGTTTCGGTACTGGTGTTTTTCGAAGAAGGGCTGCGCCTTAAAGATGTCGTCCGTCTTGAGGGAGAGGTCCTCCGCCTTCTGCGGGTAGACGTGGCCGAGCGGCACGTCCTTCGGATGAATCGTGTCCAGGAACATCGTGTCCTGACGCTTGGGAAACGGAAAATCACCCACCATCGTCATCTTGAGGCGGCCGGTGCTGGTACTATCGGCGAGATGAACCGATCGGCGAGACGAAGGATTTCTCGGCTCGGATCGTTTTGAACGAGCCGCTACGAGGTCGTGGTGTGGGTAGTTGTATGTTAGTTCTTGTTGCTCCTCACGCTCAGCCTCGACAGGAGCTGCCGAGGTGTGGATCCACAAAAATATGTATCTGAGGCTTCTGATTACTGAATCTCCATTTACTGATAGTACTGAATCTCCAAAGTACAAGTATAGTAGAAGGTTTAATTTTTTCTGCAGCTGAACGGCAACGAAGGCGAAGATCGGTCGACAACAACGAAGAAATAAATCGCTCACTTCTCTTGAAATCTCCACCTCAAGCAATCTATCGCACCACGTCCACGGGCGACGATCCTATCAGGCCTCATTCGATGATCCGAAGATCAAGATCATCACCTATCATCAAGAAGTGGTTCTTGTACGATGTAGCATCTTTATTTTTTAGCAAGAATGTGTGCCCTTTGTCGTTTCGGTGGAAGCGCTCGAGAAGCCACATTGCCATGTCACGAGCGATGGCGGAGGCGGTGGAAGGGCCGCAATTATCTATGAGAATCTCCCTCTCCAAAGAAAATCAATGATAAAAATCAATAATTGCGTTTTTTAATCGAAGATTTCGATCCTCATCGTCCAGCTCTCTCCGCACTTCTACACGTTTTTCATGCCGATGTTTAGTGCCATCAGTTGTGATTGCAGTGTTTTCATGAATTTGTCTGCTTGTTTCATCTCGTAGATGTTGATGACCGCTTTGTCTTTGTATTCCAGCTGCAGCCGCTTTGGCCGTTCCTCCTCGAACGACAGCCGTCGGATCTGATTGATCCGCCGGCAGCTGTGCACTGTAAAAAACTTCTGGTTCTGGTTCTGCTCACCCGACTTCTGCACGACTTCTACCTCCACCTCCGACAGCACCAGCAGGTAGTTGAGCGTGAGAAAAATGGTCCGTTGCCGCTTTTCGTGGAAGGCCAGCGCGTCGGAAGACAAGATTCCCTGGGCAACCTGCTTGAAGTCCTTCGTTGACTCCTGGAGGTTCTTCTTCGCGCGCTGCCACCAACCAACAGTCGTCGTCAGAGGTCCAGCCGGCGTGGTGGAGGACGATGTCGAAGCTGCTGCAGTCGAAGTCGATGTCGTAGTCGTAAAACTACTGCTAGAAGTGCTTTCATCTTTTGTTTTCGCCGGGGCGCGAAACTTGGTCACCTCGAAGCGGGAGGCAAGCCCAGAACGCAGAAGTCGATCAATGTCGGCGCGGGGAATCTGGTCGCCCCTCCTCAACCTTGCGAGTCGTTCCGCGTCTAATCCGGCCGCAGCCCCCACAGGCGCTGAAAAATTGTTCTCAGCCTGGTTCTGCTGCGAGGAAGTAGAAGAGAAGGTCTGAGGAGCACGACCCTGAGCCTCGGGACGAGCTCCTGCGTTTGATCCGCTTGATGCTCCACCACCTCTCGTCGAGTCTTTGTCTTCCTCTGACTTCGGGTTCGAGTCATCGTCAGAAGACTCGATGGCGAACGTGTCGTCTTCATCCTCCGAAGATTTATTTTCGCTTGCTTTCTTTGACGACTTCTTCAGCCCCTGCTTCAGCTGCGTCATCATGGTCGGCGCTCGTTTTGGAGGCGGACTCGTCGACGCAGCAGGGTCCTCTGCCGCTCCTCTCCCAGGAGCTTCCGACGCCTTTTTGTTCATATCGGGGGCCACGACCGCCGCGCTGGTGGTTCCCGTCGTTTTCATCAACATCGGCGCGTCAGCTTGTTTCACGCTTGCGATAGCCTCCCGAAGTAGGGCCGATGGACTGGTGGGAGCACTTCGATGAGGAAGTTGCGGACCAGGGTGTTCCTTCGAAGACGACATCGGCGGTGAGGTGGATGAGGACGCCGCGCTCGTCGAGGCCACCTCGGGATCGACTTCCTCCAACGGCAGTCTTGAAGCCGGCTGGAATGAAGTTGAAGGTCGTTCGGGTTGTTCCATTCCGCCACGGAGCTTATCTGAAGAGGACGCTGTTGAGACAACAGCCGCTTTCGCCTGCAACGACTCGAAGAGACCCTGCGCCGCCCCCGAAAGCCCGCTGAACATGTCCGTGGTGGCATCGCCATGTTCGGCGGACTCAACATCTCCGGAGCGGCGCCGGGCCTCTTCATGTGGTCCGTGGTTTGGTGTTTCTGTCGACGAGGAGAGCTCCGCCGTCGCCTTCTTCAGGTTTCCCTTCAAGGAGGAGAACCACTCGCCCGCGATTTTCTGCGTCTTCAAAAGCTTCGCGGCCGCAGCTTCTTTCGCCGCCTCGTAATTCTGGGCGCGTCGTTGTATAATTTGGGCCGCGGCGGTGGCGGATGCCGATGTTGACGAGGACGCACTACTGCTCGCCGCTGATGAAGTGGTGGAGTTCTGGTTTTCATCGTCATCTGTACGGTGAGGCTGAGGTGCGCCGTCGTCCTCGACCGTGTCTTGAGCTTCTTCTGGTCGAGGGAACAAGGCCGCAGTTTCAACAGGGTTGCCGCCTCCTGCTGCTCCACCAGGGACGAACCCCAAACCCTCTCCAAGCATCGGAGCTTGTTCAGCAGCTCCTGGGCCCCCCACTCCAACTCCCTGTACCTCGTGCACGATCGCGCCGTAGTCGCTGCTCCTCGACGTCGCCGGGGCATCATTTTCATTTGCTGCACCAGGGACGATGGAGCGGGATGTTGACTCCCGCTCCATCCCGCGCTCCGGTGGCGCGGGAGATGGAGCGGGACTCGACCCGCCGCTGCTCGACGACGTTGAGCTCCTCGCGTGGTCAGCTTCGTGGTCATGTTGACCCCTACTTCTTTCCGCAGGACGAGCCGTTCCGCTTGGATCTGCTACTTGTTCACCCTCGTACTCCTGCAGCAGCCCCTGCTGAAACTTCTTTTTGTACACTTCGTCGACTTTCTGCTTGCCCTTCTCGAAGGCGATCGTCGCCGATTGCTCCAATTGCGTCGCCGCGGTTTGCACCCGCGCGTCCATCTTCAGCAGTGCCGAGTCCAGGTTCGTCGCCGCCGAGCTGAACCACTTGGAGAGTTTGTCCTTCACTTGGAGAGCTTTTCCTTCACCCGAAGGCACTTGTAAAGTTCCCAATCCCATGAACTTTTCCGGCGCCACCAGCAGGCTGCCTTCCTCGTTGATGCGCATGCCGCTTTTTTTGAGTAAATGTTTGCACAGCTCGAGAAAGTCCCCCTGGACAGACAGAACGTAGGGAAAGCCGAGCTCGCGACTCAGGTTGATGATCACGTTCGCCTGGCTCCCGCCAAAAAGCAGCAAAAACTTGCCGCGGTGGGATTCGAGCGTCGCCGCCAGGGCGCGGAGGTCCTCGAGCTCGGTGGACTGCCCAATCTCCAGAGAACCGACCACGCGGCACTGCGGGGGCAGGAACTTAAAACCTCTGCTCTCGTGAAGATGTTGTAGTAGTTCCTCTTTTTTGATATTTTCCGATGTTTCGTCACCCTCACTCGAGGATCGAGAGCCCGCGTCTAAAGGGCTTTCGCCGTGGTCTGCGCGAGCCGACAAGAGCGTCGCCGCACTGGGAGCTAACGCGGAAAACCAGTCGTCGGCCGCAGAAGGGCTGTTGAAGTAGAAAATTTGATTTGATAAGAAAAATAATTTTTGCCTCATCACAACCAGACTGAGACAGGGCATATGTCCACGGTCGTAAAGGCGCGTTCTCTAGATACGATATTAATGCCAAGTGTGCATCGGTGCAGTCGGCAGTGCACTTTAACAAGTAGTAACTACTTACCTGTCTCCTCCATTTTCGCCCCAGAATTCCAGGTCATTTCTGGCCATTTCTTTGGCGGTGCGGCAGTCAATCAGCTGCAGGCCTATCTTCTGGCCGGTATGAGCGAAACTCCTCGAAGATGGATCGCCAAACGCAAACAACCCCCAGAACCGGTTCCACTCCTGCGCACCACCATCTTCGCTAGACGTAAGTAGGTACCCCACCGCGTTTTCCGGGTGTGCCTGCAGCACGGTGACCCCGAAGTTCTCGCAGGTCCGAAATCCGCACCCGGACTCCTGCAGGCCCGGTGCAACCACCGCGGCTCGGTGCCCCACGCAGAGCTCCGTCCAATAGTGGAAAAACAGGTCCGGGGTCTTCAACACCACCGCGGGAAACGAGTCTGGAGGTACTTCTAGCAAGTCATGTTGAAATTGGGACTCCCATAGATCGGCGTCCTCGAAAAATTCGGCGTCGGCTTTCGCGAAGCCTTCGGCGAGAAGTTCCGCGACCTCTTCTTCGTTCACGCAAAGCTGCAGCTCGTGGAACCTGCGCAGCAGCCGAGCCACCAAGTTAGAGGTTGAAAAAACCCAGGTCGTGCCTCAGGTTTAGGTTTAGCCCTTGGCAAATCCCGTGTGTCGTCTTCCGATCTGTGATGGTCATCACGCAGCGATACCCGACTAAGAAGGGTAGCTGGCAGCTTCCTATGGCTGCAATTTGCTCAGGTAGGAGCCAGTACGTCACAGATCATGGAACGACGCAGCCTTCTCGTGTGCCGTGGGGGCGTAACAGTCGGAGTCTCATCCTACTGCCGATCCTGGATCTCGTTCCTGAATGGAGGTGGGCAATCTCCTGCGAGTGGCAAGGAGGTGTAGCATTCTTGTGGCCCAGACGCGGCAAGCCTACACCTGGACCTGAACCTGACTTTTTTCAACCCTTAACCAAGTGCAGGGGCACCAGAGAGCCGACCACCTTCGGGCTTTTTTCTAACGTCGAAGAAGATGAAGATGAAAGAAATTCCGCGGGGAAGACCGCCAGCCGCAAGTCGGCTTCGAACCGGTCGCCCAGGACGCCCAGGCACGTCTCGTTGTACCCCCAGACCTCCAGCGACCGGAAGATATGCAGAGGAGCGTATATCTGTCTACTTCGCTATCGCCGAGCGATGCATTCTCATTCCCCTACTTAATTTGAGCCCCAGCATCCCCGTCCCCCAAGGCCGCGCGGCGACCTCTTATGGAAGCTGAAGCTACGCAGCTGCTGCATGCTTTTTTTCCGGCTTCTCAATTGGCATTTTTTTGAACTTTGAAGTAGTAGTTCTAGTTGCATCCTAGCTATCAAGCGAAGTAGCATACTTAGATAAAGCCGCCATAGCAGAACAGCGGGTTGTGGTAGCGCAGCAGCGCCCAAAACAGCTTGTTGCGCGTCTCCGACTCCACCGCGAGGAAGTTCTCCCGCATTAGAAAGATCCCGACCGTTGAGGATTTTTCTATCTAATTTTTTTTTTTTCTGCGGGATCTGTTTTTCACCAGGCGGGAGAATTTCCGCTCGGCGGGAGTCTTCCGTTCGCGGACCGGTCGAAAAATGGGCTGATGAAGCATCGCGTTTACGTTTACCACATTATTGTTATTGGAACGTACAACTATTTATTAGTGTACTTTTCCGATATTTTTTCGATCCCCGTCGGCTGGTTTGGGACGGACAGGCGGCGGCCTTTTTTCCGGGTCCCTTGATAAGTTCAAAGCTCGCGACCTACGAGAAAGGGAAGGCCCATAGTGGCATGATCAACGGCCTCTCGCTGCGATCATGGCTCGCAAGAGGAGTCCAGCCACTATGTATGGGCTGGCTCGCGCTTCGTCAAGCGGCGCTGCTCGCCTTCAGCAGAACATAAGCAAAGAAACGCGCCACGCCCTTTGTTTGAACTATATTGCGCCTACTTACGTCCTCAACGGTCTGGGATCATCTTTCTAACCGCCAGTAGAAAAACAGCGTGCCCAGAAGCTTCGCGGACAGAAACTTCCTTCCTCCGGCCGAGGTGGAGAGTAGACGCGCCTCCTCCACCGCGATCAGGCGGCGGAACAGAGCGAAACCCTTCGGCGGGGGCGGCAGGGGCTGGTGTCCGGGAGGATGTTGATGGTTTTGGGTCCCGAGCATCTCCCGGCACAACGCGTGGTACTGCTCCAGGATCTCCCCGGAATGCGCCGCCTCGTGCGCGGTCTCCTCCTCGAAACGAAGCTGCAGTCGCGCCAAAAGGGCGCCGAGCCAGGACATTTTCTCCGTATGTTGCTCCTGGACCTCTCCTTCCTTTGGAGGCGAGAGCGGGTCGTGGGACGTTTTCTCCTGCTTCCCCACCTCCGATGGGGGCTAGCCGGGTTGCTGGAGCTGGACGTATCCTACTTATAATATCCTTCCAGCGATAAAACCTACTGTACTCCTCACATCTCTATCGTTCGCGAAGCGAAGTCGCGGCTTCTTGTGGTGTCTCGTTTCCATGCTCCTGGGAACATTGCAGCCGAGGAAACCACTAACTATGCGCATGTAGGATTTATTTTTGTAGCAGATGCAGGAGCTT
>RXOD01006395.1:0-10472 GCA_005223375.1 Amoebophrya sp. AT5.2
CCTACAAGTTGGGGACCGAGTAATCTGGACAAGACCGCCAAGCTACGCGCCGGATCGTGAAGTGACAGCTGTCGTACACGAAATCCTTGGCGCCAGACACGCCTGCATCCGGTTCTACTCTCCCGAGCAAAAGGGACACTACTTTGTGTCCATTCCAGTTCGCTTTTTGCGACTTCGTGAACCAGAAGAAGAGCCTGCTCCGCTAACTGCGCGCTAAGCAGAGCGCCGTCCGAGACAAAATCACGACATCGGCTCCTCTTAAAAACAACGCGGTTCTCGACTCAAATTCACAACCTGCTGTACCACCAGCAGTTGTACTACCTGATAAACCAAAATCTAAATCGCCTGAATCAACATGGGAAACATTTTGCCGCAGTGCCCGCAGCGGGCGGAGGTCCGCGACGAGAAGTACTTCCGACAGAAATTCGCGCAGGAAAAGCTAGAGAAGGAGCGCCTGGAGGAGCAAAAACGGCAGGAAAGCGAGCTGAAGCGTCAGCAGCACCTGTCCGAGCTGGCGGCCAACCAAGCGGCCCTGAACGAGGCGGTCGGAAAAGTGCTGCAGGACAACCCTTCCTTGTCGGCGAAAATGCTGAAAACCATGCTCACAGACACCGAAACACGCAACGCGCTCTGCGAGCTCATCCAGTCCGAAATCGAGCCTGGGGAAAACAACCTGAAGGACGAAATCGGTCGCTTGGAGGAACTCGTCATGAAGAAGTTTGAAGCCATGGGGCACACGCTGGAGGGAGTGCAGGAGTCGCAGCGGCTGTTCGAGGAAGAACTGGTGGAGGTGTTTGCGAAGAAAGAAGACATGGAAAAAGCGTTTGAGCAAGTGATGAAAGAAAGTAAAAGTTTTGAACGCGAGCTGCAGATGACAAAACTCGACATTTCTGACCGGTTCAACAAGCTGGAAGAGAGTGTCGGTGAAGTTCGGTTGGAAATTTCTGCAGTGAGAGACGAAGCTATGGAGGGACACGGCGAAACAAAGCTGGTGGTGACGAATCTCGAAGTGTCTGTGCGAGAGGTGATGAGCAAGGTGGACGAACTCACGTCGCGCCTGGAGTGGTTAGGGCAGGAAGTTGGTGAGCTGCTGCAAGCAAACGAGGACGAGCTGGTGTGCGATCCAGTTCCCACGACTGCAGAAACCAACGTCGAAGCCAACGCCAGTCCCGCGCCTGCGACGAAGGACGACAGCACCGGCCGCTCCAGACCGGCGGATAGCGACGATGAGAGCGTCTCGTCCGACGATGAGGACCTGCACAAGATTCCGAGAACGACGGGTAACGCGGGGTGCAACGCGGTCGACGTGATTGATTGGGAGAAGCTGAGGGGAGTCGAGAAGAAAAAGCGAAGCGCGATGACAAAGTTCGACGATGTCATCATGCGCACCCTCACGGACCCGCCGATCAGAAACGATCTCAGCTGGCGCAGATGGAAGGAAACGGTCTTCCTCTGGGCCCGGGCCCTCCGCCGCGTCCGCGCGTCTTTCCACCAGATGGGCAGCACCCTCCTCAACAAAAGCTTCGCAGGGCATGAAGGGGAATACAACATGGCCATCGCTTCTTCCTCTGACCGCGACTTGGTGGTCATGATGAAGCATTTGGACCTCAAGTTCTCCATCCCCATCCGCAGCATCATGGAAAAAGCAGAAGAGATCATTCCGAGCATCAAACGCTTGGACGGGCAGAGTCCGCTCCTGTTTCTCCAGCTGCTGCATCTGGTGTTTCTCCGGGAAGGCGAAATTGGCGGACAGCGGGGCGAGCATAGCAAGGTCACGCGAGCTTTGGCGGCTTTGCGGCTTGGCGAGAACGCAACCCAGCTGATCAGAAGCAGACTTCCGGTGAACGTGAGCGAGATGTCCTTCAACGGCTTGGAAAGCATCGTGGACCAGCTGAACATTACCGACGTCAAGCGCTACGACGCAGCGGGCAAGGAGCTGGAACCAAACAGAAGAGGAGAAAAAGACCTCCTCATGGAAATGCTAGTGTCGATGGGAGAGCGGCTGCAGGCTGACGGCGGGATGCATCATACGAACCTCAACAACTTCTTCCGCCCAGGTGGAGCAGCAGGAACGGTGCATTTCACTGGAGCAGGCGGACCCGGACCAGCGGATCCTGCGGCAGGAGCTGGTGGACAAATCTTCAACACGCCTGGTGGGGCGCCTTCTGGAGGCCCGGCCGCCTATGGAAATGGCGGGGGGAAAACTTTGGAGCAGAAGGACGCCGAGTACTGGTCAAAAGCAAACTCTGTTCCGGAAGCAGACCGTGACAAGCGGCTGAAGCAACGGATGGTAAACCTCAAGCTGCTCCGCAACGAGGAGGGCTACTGGTGCCCGTTCGGTGACTACTGCCAGAAAATCAGCACGACGGGAAAATGCACCGGGCAGCACACGAAAAAGGAGTATGGTCCGATGATCAGAAAATTCCAGAAGGACTTCCCGGCCAAGTACAAGATCTGGGACGAACAGCAGAAGAAGGAAAAAGAAGAGAAGGCAAAGGCGGAGAAAGAGGCTAAGGCGAAGGCGAGTGCCGCGCCGAAGTGATCCCCAAAAACAGACTCTTCGAAAGGCGACAAAAAGTCGTCTGGAGGCGCAGTTTTGTGCACCTCTGCTGGAAATACTTCTTCTGTAAAATTGAAACTGGAGATCGACATCCCGACCGGAAATTGCTCTACTACACGCAAGAACGAAAAACAGACTACCAGCGCGAGTTCTGCAGCAGAAGATCGAGAACAAGACCAAGAAGAAAAATCTAAATCGAAGGGAAGTAGTCACGAAGTAAGCCAGGAGGAGCGACGGGTGGAGTCTTTTGATGCTCGAGGAGGCCTGGGTTTGGAGGAAGATATGGAAAGCGAACAAAAGGAGGAGCAGAATCGCAATAAAAGAGTTGCGGAGGCTCTCGAGGACGAGCGGAGGAGAAAAGCAAGTGCTGGCCCAGTACCATGGGGGCGTGCGGCGGGTACCAAAATAGGTGCAGCGCCGAAGCCAGCGTGGCGGAACAGCAGTCCTTACTTCCGGCGCGAAACCGTTGATTCCTCCGGGTCAGCAGAAGTCGATCATTCGAAAAAGTCCTTTCCTCCGCTGGCCGACGCAGCAGGCTTCATGCCTGTTCCTGCGCGGCGCACCTTTGGTTCAACGAAAATTCCGAGTCTGCGTTCTTCGAGTTCCGTTGTGGAGGTCGACTTGGACCAACATGTAGGCACGGACCTACAAAATCTAAATTCTGGGAAGTTCCCGTCGTCTAGCGTCGCCGGAGCCGGCAACAAGTTTGCAGCACTTCAGGAGCAGCAGTCCGATGTGGTGATGGAGCGTGCCAGCTCCGACTACCGCCAGGAGCCTGAGACTAGCGCTGAAGATGTAAATGCCGCACAAGTGCCGATCAGTGACGCGTCGATGCCCGATGCTGATATTTCCTCGTCCTCGCGGAAAACCGGCTCGGGGCGCGACGACAAAAGCAAAAAGTCAAACACAACATCTTCCGAGTTTTCCGAGTCCACCATGCGGCTGGCGACAGCCCTGCTTTCCATGCCGGAAGTACAGGGCCACCAGGATGTGTGGAGGGAGGAGGAGACTGCAATAATTCGTTTTCATAATAGACCGAGAACGCAAAAGTTTGTACCAACAGACGATCAGGGCCTGTTGTCGCGGAAGAAGGCGAAACGATACCTCAACCCCAATCGACTGACCGCGTTCTATTTTCTCGACGACCCGTCCGAGCTTCGCATGGAAGAAGACGAGCGGTGGCAAGGAAGGGGAGAGCACGAGGAGGTGAAAGGCGGGGGTGGCCAAAGGTGGGTGGGTGTGTCGGTGTTCTTCAAGAAGGACCAGAAGGTCGGACAGCAGCTGCTGCCACCGAAGTTCACGCCGAAGGACAGGAACCTGAAGTCGTTGGAGCCCGATGAAGAAGAAAGCTCGGATGACGAGCAGCAAGAAGATCACAAAAGGCAAACCGAACAAGATGGGGGCAGTTTGCCGGCAGCCGAACCAACCGAGTCTGGTGAAGGTGGTGCTGGCGGTAACGACCCCGCGCGCGAAGGTGAAACAGCTGGTGGGGGAAGTGCTGGTGCAGGAAACGAAACAGAATCCAGGAGCACGAAACTGATCCGGAGAACGGCACCGCGAACCAACTTCGCGACTCCGACTTGGGACGCAGTGGTGAACCCCGGCGCAGACCAGCCCATGTTGCTGTACACTTCCGAGCGCCACGGCCGGCACAAGCCAGTTTCGTATAATGCTGCAGCAGTAGAACAAATGAAACAGGTTTTAGCAACTACAAAAGACCAGCGCTGGCGGGGAGGATTAGTAGGTATCGATACGTGCTGCTCCGACAACCCGATGCCAGAGTCAATCTTTTTGAACGTGAAGAAGCTGGCGGCAAGCGACGTGTTTCCGCTGGAGAATCCCATCAGGTTCGGGACAGCTGTTAACGATCGGGAAGACGACTGTGCACCTTCTGCCAGCCGAGGCGTTCGCATGTTTTTCGAGATCAACGGGTGCCCGCACCTGTTCGAACAGGAATTTGCGATCGTCGATGGAGGAACAGTGGGGCACTTCCCGTTGTTGATGGGCACCCCATTCCTGGCAGGGTACGGAATGCAGGTGTGCTACGAGAGCCTTCCTCCTTCCCTACTTTTTCGGGGGGACCGCTATCAGTGCGCGGACCGGAATATCTCCATGGTCGACATAACGTTTGTTTCACCAGAAGAGGCGGCGGGGAGAAAAATCTATCATCCTCGCGAAAACATTTTCGATAGAATGCCCGCCTCGCATTTTGCCAACAACAATCCCTTCAAAGAACAACGAGCGCTCCTGACTACCAGTTTCGTGCCAGCCTGGAAACCACCGGCGGAGTCTTCGTCTTCTTTTAGTTCGAGTCGCAAGAAACGCGCCACTTATGTTCCGCGCCCAGAAACGGAGCAGATCATCAACGCCTACGCGGACAAGCAACAGCAGATTAACGAAGAAGAAATGCTGCTGGATGCGTTGGACGAGATGGCCAGCAAAGTGTGGCTGCTGAGCGGAAGCGAGCTAGAACTAAACGAAGATTTTCAAGCGGAGGTGCAGGGCATGGCAAACGAAGAAGACGCCAGCGGAATTCTGTACCCGAGCAGTGTGGAGCCAGCTATCGCAGCTGAGACTCCGTCTGAGAAGGTGGAACGGCTACGACGCAAGGCGCTGTACAAGTTTATGCTAAACGAGCATAAAAGTCTGGGCCACGGGGCGGCAGCGGAGTTACTCTATGAAGGTGAAGCATTGAAGATTTTGAAGGAAATTCGGAGCAAATGTCGTCTGTGCAACCTTTACGACGACACGCGGATCATCAAGAATCGTGGGGCTTTGTGCCAGTTCGCGGCGGACAAAAATCAACTTTGGTTGATCGATGAAGTCCCGACCCGGTTGGGGAACACGATAAAGATTATCGACGCGTGCTCGAGAAAAAGGGTGGCAGTTTTGATAGATGTTGCTCCTTCTGCTGGAGGTAAGGTTGGCGCGGCGGTGCGCTGTTTTCAGAAGGCCAAGGACCGGTTGGGCGGAGCACCAGAAACTCTCCTCTACGATATGGGGAGCGAATTCGACTCGCGCCGGTTTCGCAGAGCAGTGGAGGCGTCCAACACCGGCCTGAAACCAGTAGGATTTAAAGCAGCATGGAGGATAAGCAAACTCGAGAGGGACAACGGTTCTACCAGAAAACGGCTGAACAAGCTGATCAACCCTCCGTTCGCGGAGTGGCTCGAGGTCTTCCTCTGGGGAATGGCCTCCCACGCGGTCGACCAGGAACTTTTGGACTTCAACTTCAGCGACGTGATGAACGACCTCTGCCGTGCGCCGGTCGATGCGGACGAGCAGGCGGAGGAGTACGTGATTAAAGAAATGTTGCTGGACGAGGCCATGTGGCAACTCAACCACACCCCTGTTCTCGGTACGACGTTATCGCCGGAAAACTTGCATACAGGGAGCTTCAATAGGGGGACCAGGGACTGGGAACTTGTTTTGGGGGAGTTATTAAACGACCACGAAATAAAACTCGGAAACCAGGACGCGTATATGGAGCGCTCCGCTGCTGTGCAGGAGGCGGTAAGGGAGGCAGTTCGATCATTGGATTTAGAATTGCTTGCTCGGAGAAGGGAGCTGGTGGGGCGCAGCTACTGGCGCGGGAAGGAGGCCGAATCCTTTGAAATAGGAATGAAGGTTTACTGCCGGAAGCCAGAAACGTCGAAGTTTCATAGGTGGATGGAAGGAACTGTAACTGCGGTGGACGGGGAAAAACGATTAGTGCATGTGCAGATAGGAAAATACGTGGGGGCCTACGTTTACAAAGATGTAGCTGTGCTGGCGCCGTTGCAGGAGCAAGAGTACGAGTTGGAGTTCTACCCGGACGACGACCTGCTCGACATGATCGTAGACAAGGGGGGCTGCGTGATCTTTGAGGACGAGAACGAAACAGTCGGGAACACCGAGCTGACGCCGCTGCGGGTGCCGCGGCGGAACTTGTTCACAAAGATTACGCGCCGCCAGTCAACTACGAGTTCTGCGGCGGTGGGCACCAGTGAAAAGATTCATCAGTGCCCCTCATGTTTGCGTTCCTTCACGTCGCGCAATCGGCTCCTCCAGCACGTGGGACTGGGATGCCGGGAGGCTACCACGGCCGACGTCGGTGTGCGAGCAAAGTTTGGAAGAAGGACGGGTGTATCATTCGACGCAGGTGTACCGGACATGTTCTTGGGTCCGCGTCGGGAAAGAATAATTCCTCCTCCTCCCAACAGTTCGTTGCAGGGCATTCTGCGAAGTGAGTCGAGCTATCCGAGCAATGCGGACGGCAACGGCGAGTCCTCATCCAGCAGCTCCAGTGACGAAGACCCAGCGCAACGACCAAGGATTCCGAAACTGCCACCTTCATGGGGGAGCGGTGCCGATCCCAATCAACCGGGTGTCGATCCTCCGCTTCCTGTCAGGCGTTCTTCGCACCTAAGCAAAGTAGAACTCGCGGAGGAAATGGAAAAAGATACTACGGCAGGTCTTTCGGAGCGCGCGTTGCGGTACAAGCGACGACATGAGCGGATGGCGAAGCTAGATCAACACTGGGTGAAACCATCGGCGAAGCGTCCGCGAGCCGCATTCAGTGGGGAAAAAGAAGATGAAGAAGAAAACTACAAAAAGCAAAAACAGCAAGAAGTGGAGGACGAAGGGGATGAAGAAATGGACAGCGGCAGCGGCTCCTACTACGTGAAAGGCGGGTTAGCCTACTACTCGAGTGGAGGTCGAAGCGCGGCTGGCAGCAACTTCACAACCGCCGCCAATTCTTCGTTTTCGTACTACACAAGCAGTCGACACAAGGATCTGACCGGCAAGGTAGAAATCAAGCTCAAACCAGGGGAGCGGCTATTCGAGTACGGGAAGCTGCACAAGAAGGTTTTATCAGAAGTACAAAAGAGCAGGACTTCTGTTGAGCTATCGATGCACGGCGGATCTGTTTTTCTGGCGGACGCTGTTGAGGTGCCCGACTCCACCACGCAGCGCGCGTTCGACTTTGATGTTCTTCAGCCCCTCACAACTTCGCTCGAGACGATGGGACCAGAAGAAAAGCGAGCGGCGCGCTTGATGCGGGGAGAAAACCAGATGTGTTTCCAGTTCAGCCAGTTATTGAACGGGCGCTGCATACAAAAAGAATTAAGCATAAAAGACAACTCGGACATCCACTACGCGGTTGTTTCGGTGGACGTGGCGCGCGAACGACTAAAAGGAAGCGTAGATCGCGGCCGACACTGCAACCTCCGGTGGGGACCTTCGACGACTCCTCTTTTCATCAGCGACGCGGAAGCGGCTGCCACGGTGCCGAACACCTTCGTGGCCAGGTTATACTACGAGACCTGCGATTCTTCTGCTGAAGCGATAAAATTATTTACGGAGGGACTGAAGTCGTCGATGATCGTCTGTACTTTGGAGGATGCGGAAAGACTGGGTTTTCAGTCATACGCTTACCCTGCGTGTGTAGCAGAAGTACAGGCAGTCGATCGAAAAGGAGTTTTAGGACGGAGAGCCGGGCTTGCAGAATCCAAGAAGCTGGGGCGCAATTTGGTGACGTCGAGGTGGTTAATGGTTTTGAAGATCGAGCGATCTAGTGGAGCATTTCTGAAGTGCAAAGCTAGATGGATAACTCATGGGTTTAAGGACCGTCGTTATTCAAGCAAGAATAACGAAGGTCCGCCCAGGAGATCCTACACGGTCGGAGATGCCACGCTGCTGGCGGTTTTCCAGTTCGCGCAGGCGATGGGGAGCAAGATGACGTTCGCCGACTTTAAGGAGGCGTTCCTCTCCGGGAAGCTCTTCAAAGAACTTTATGATGAAGCTGAAAATCAAGAGGTTTGGGTTGTGGTGCCGGAGGCGGTGGTCAACATGACCATACCGGGGGTGACGATGGCGGAGGTAATAGAGTTGATTCGTTCACTCTATGGGCAAAAGGATGCCCCATACGGATGGGAAGAAGATTGGTGGAGCACAAGTCGCACCATCGGTCTTTCCCAATCAACGGCGGATCCATCATTGTGGTGTTATTATGCCAACAGTGAGGAACAGCGCGCGATCGCAGGAGGGTACGCAACAAAGTACTTCATCTACAAGTTGGACCAGCTGCGCAAGATTCCGCACCACGATCTGTATGGCCGAGTTCGGGTCCTGGAGCTGGGGAGCGAGCCAGTAACTCCAAAAATTTTTGGGGCCAGGGCGAACAGCAGCGCGATCAACCCGCACTCCCTGGTTCTGCATAACCAATTGGCGCCGCATTTTCAGAGGGACGAAGTGCCGATAGGCGCAACAGCAGTGCACGTCGACGACAGTGCAGCATGCGGCCACGTCATCTTCTACCTTCGCCTGGCCATCCTCTACGAGTACTATGAGCTGGGAAGCTTTACGGTTTTGGAGCCGGGAACGCGCGACAACTACGTCGGTCGGGAAATAATAGTAGTGCCACGGTGCTTCGACGACTATTTAGTGGAGCAACATTTGTTGTCCCAGCCGGAGCAACTGGAGAAGGCAGGGCTGGAGTTTCCGCGCGACGTGATGGGGGGCATCTCGGAGGAGGAGTACCAAACAGTAGAGCAGGCAACAGGGATTGGGAGGGAAACCGAAGCGTCGGACTATCCTCTCGCCAAAAGCCGAACACTCGATGCCGAGTGGTTCGCCGACAACAACGAGGTCCCCTTCGAAATAGTGTATCATGTTTCGCAGGCGTCGTACGCGAAAAAGCTGCAAGAACTGACGGCGGAGGAGGTGAACACTTATTTTCAGAAAAGGGGCAGGGCGACGAATAAATGGCTGAGGCGACAGTTGAAATCTCCAATCAAAGGACGCATTGGCGAACTGATTTGGTTGGAGAAAACCAACAGCATCATCCACGAAGCAGTATCGGTACTGGCCGGACAGGCACATGCGGCGGAGCAACAGTCAAGCTACGACGAAATAGCAGTTTTTGTCGAGGAGCTGAGCAATCTGATACTCATCGCGCAGCTGCCGGAGACAAACGTCCGACGAGTGTTTTGGCTGGGAAAGCAGGGAGAAGTCTTCATGTGTGGCGCGGCAGATGCGGGAATGGAAAGAACAGGCAGCATTCCGTTTTTGGCCTCTTTGCGGAGTTCCAGAATCAACGGGATGTCAGTACTCGCGGGAAAACCCTCTCGGGTTTTCCACTCGAGTACTGGCATTGAGCTTTTGGCTCAACGTTTGTTGAGTTCGGAATGTATTTATTTTTCACAAGTACTTTTCGATCTCGGCTTGACGAGAGTAAAGAGGGCGGTGCTGCAGTTGACGGACAGTCGAAATTGCTGCTCCGAACCACGCGAGAAGAACCTGATCCCCGACCACAGGGCAATGGCGCTCCTGATGCGCGAACAGTTGCTCTCCATCCGCCATATTGATGGAGCAGTGATGTTTGCAGACGCGCTGACGAAGCACATGGTCTACGCGCACGTGTTCTTGCTGCACTTGGCGATGAGTCTGGGAATTGTGGACGTGAGCATCCTGCGGGTAATTTACGACCACACTGCACTGGAGCTTCGACGGGAAAAGCAGAGGGACAGCCAAAGGGTGCTCAACGAACCAGACGAAGATATGCAGGAAATCGTAGCCGAGATGGAGGAAAAGTTGGACGGAATGGTGCTGGTCACTTCGGGCGAAGCGCGGCAATGCCTGCCGCCGAATGAAAGACCCGCTGTGAGGTACCAATGTACCATGACAAAATCGACTTCTACCTCGGGGTTCCCTGCATCCGAAAATGAAATTTATTGTACCACTTCTTCTCCTGAATCCGGCAATACTCGCTATGAGCCGGGGAGCGCTCCTTCGCGAGTTGCTTCTCGGCAAGAAACATGTCAGGTGACTTTTTCGGGCGAGGAGCAGGAGCAGGGGAACAACGAGAATTCTACCACCGCGTCAGGACCGACAAAAAGAAAAATCTCTGTTGGAAAACGTCCGGGCCTCT
>RXOD01006396.1:0-10470 GCA_005223375.1 Amoebophrya sp. AT5.2
GCTTGGATCTCTCCAGCTGTTGACTGATCTTGACCTCCTAGCTACGCCAGAATGGCTCATCTCCCGGTGCCCCGACACCCTTCCCCCCCGATGGCATCGGGAGCGAGTGAGGTCCGGTTTTTAAAAGATGTTTTATGCATTGTTTTGACTTGTAACCTTCCTCGCGTCCACCACGGTAAAGGGTAACAAGCGGCCGAACGCCGCGCACCGGGTGGTGCAGGACGACATCGGCTGGGGGCTGTGCGTACTGTTGTCGGTGGCGGAGAATTTGGAGCGCAAAGCGAGGAAGACCATTCCGACGACGTTCATGAGGGCGATGGTCGAGTGGCACCAGGAGGTCATGGGCAAGGAGTTTTTAGTGAATGGGCGGTTGGTGGGAAAGGACTGCGGGGGGATTGTGTTGTTGGATGCAGACGATGACTTGGAGCTGGTCGCGGGGGTTGGTGGTGGTGGGGGTGGTGGAGGGAGCAGCGTGGAAGGTAGGAAGAAGAGGGGGGAAAGTCCGGGTGCAGGTTCATCTGGCGGAGGGAACCTGGGGCAGAGAGGGAACCGGCAGAGAAAAGGATCACGTGCGCCGGGCAGGACTGAAAGATACGACATGCCGGTGGCTGGTGTGTAGGTAAGAACATGCAGCGGCGGTTTTGGAAGATCCCGAACGAGGAAAATTGGGTTGTAGTTGGTGTTTCTATTTGGTACAGTGATAGCAAATGAAAAGCAATGGATCTGCTCGTGCTCTTTGTTTTCTTGGTTTTCTTGCAGTCGTCGCGTACGTCGAGCAGTAAGTAAAGTTTTTCAAAGTGGCAGAAAAGGTTTATCCTTCAGTAAAAACAGGATTGTTCTTCCTGTCAGTTTCTTCTGCATCGAAACCACCGTGCCTGGTGCTAGTCGAAAATCTAGATCTGACTCAAGAGCGAAAGTAAAAGCTTGTATTTCAGGAATAGGATACTCGCCGTCGTCGCGTCAGTTGCGGGCCTGGCTTGCATTTCAGGAAGTAGATGCAGCTCGCGCGAGAGCTTGTGTGTTCATCTTCGCGCTCCCACGCTGTGCAATCTAAGTGTGCAAACGAATTTCTCAACGACGAATGTCCACGTCGGCTTCGGTATGTAGCAAGAAGGTATCGCGTTCGCGTTGTGGCCGCATGTGCATCCGTGAACATCTACATCAAAAGTGTG
The DNA here is from genome assembly GCA_005223375.1 of Amoebophrya sp. AT5.2. Classification (NCBI taxonomy): domain Eukaryota; class Dinophyceae; order Syndiniales; family Amoebophryaceae; genus Amoebophrya; species Amoebophrya sp. AT5.2. The sequence continues at coordinate 1,173 of RXOD01006396.1, forward strand.
CAAGGTTGGCTAGCCCTGATTGTGCCTCAAACTCCAGGTTCCGTGGGAACAAAGCTGCGAACAAAGCTGCCTTTGTCCCTACACCGTCCGGCAAAACAAGGCACCGGCACATGCATTCCGTGCATCATTCCTCTCGGCGTCAATTGATCGTGTCCGCGTGCGACGTACGCTCAGTTCGAGCATTTCTCTTTCACCCACCCAGGCCAAAAAGTGCTACGTAATCCCACCCCACTCGACATGCACTATGATTATCCTAACAAGCCGGTGTCACTTACACTTTCACAGAAGGAAAAGACTCGTACGTAGTTTACAGCGATAAGAAGCACCAGAGAAGCCTCGCTTAATAGCCGAAGAATCGATCAACATCAAGTTCAAGTAGGCATCGCCTTTCAGCAGACTCGGCAGATGTCTCGGCTTTCTCCCATCAATAAGATCGATTTGAAGGGTCGTTGGGAGCGGCTGCCCACGACTTCGGTGCCGAACAATATCGATTTGAAGAAGCACCAGGAGCATGGCGAGGGCACGGTTTGGTTGGCGGATAAGGGGCTTTGGTACGACTACAAGTCCCAATTCTACTTTGACCCGCAGCAGTACCTTTGGTACGACCCCCGTTCCCGGCTCTGGAACCAGCCCGGCGAGGGCGACTGGTTCGAGCTGAAGCCGGATGGGCAGGTGCCGGCATTCTCCGAGCGGGACCCCGTGTGCGAGACCATTTACGTGGACGAGGAGGGCAACTTCGAAAATGCGGACGGGAACCTGGTGTACGTTAACCCCTACGGGTACTACCAGCATTTCGAGGGGTCTGCGATCGAGCAGTACCGGATGGAGTTCCGGCACGCAGCGGCGAGCCCCCGGAACGAAGCCCTGTTCGCGGAACTCTCGGGGGAGGTGCCCGAGGTCGAGAAAATCTATGTGTACGAGGACCGCGCGACGGGCGAGGTGTGCTACGTCACGGAGAACGGACTCACAGTGGAGCCCATGGGCAGCGGCAAGTACAAGCTCGCAGTGGACGGGCGAGAAATTCCGCGGCCGATCATCGTGAAAAACGAAATCCCGGAATGCATAAAAAATCCGCCGCCAGAAAAAGGCTTCTTCGACATGGACAGCGACGAGGAAGCAGCGGCCCTTGCGGGGGAAGAAGAAGCGCCGCCAAAATCGCCCGCACCAGAGACGTCGGGAGCAGGTACTGCTTTCTGAGGATTGATTTGGTCGAAGATTGAATCTTCGCATCAATAGAATCTCTATCAATCCTATTATCAGAAGATGCTGGCTGCAATACCAAGCTAAGGCCGCAGCTACAGGACACCCGTGGTTCGAGACAAAAGAGGAGAGGCCGCTGGGAGCGTGGAATCAAAAGGGTCTTGAATTCGGACGAAAAACTAGGTTTTATTGTCAGGTTCCCCCGCATCCTCCACCGCGAAGGCGGCCAAGGAAGTGAAGCCCAAGGACCGGCGGCGGGCGCCCGAGCGGGCGTACTCCCCGGAGGCGTACCAGGCCCAAGACGAGCACGAGGAGACGCTGCACCAGAAGTACCTGGACACTTTAAAGACGCCTGTTCTCGGGAGCGTGGACCGGCCCGTGGGGCGCGCGCTCCCCGACACGCTGGAGGACATCATAAAGCACATGCAGAAGGGGGACTTGGAGAAATTCGCCGAAGACGACGAAATTTCTGAGATGTTTCGCCGCGCCAACCTGCCGGCACAGCACTTTCCCGTGCGGAGACCGCCGGCACAGAAACCGATTAAAGTGTACGATCACAACCGACCGGAAGTGGGCGACCCACGGCAAAGCCGCCCGCCCTGCATGAACTTCTACGCAGGGAAGTGCAGGAGAGGAGACTTCTGCTATTGGAGACACGATATGGACCCGAAGAGAAAAGGAAAACCGGCGCCGGAAAATAAAGTATAGAAAGCAACATAATATTTGTGGTCTTCTATTTTGTTTTTTTGTGTTTGCAGAATGGGTACTAGCCTGGGTTACAGAACGCGATGCGCAACATCTGCTCGCCGAAGTCAACAAAAAATCATAACATAAAAATCAAGGTTTTCTTCGATATGCTGGATTGCCCGAAGAAGCATGGCGTCACCCTGATAAAGGCGTTCGCGCGCAAGGGCTACGTGTGCGACGTGTGCGAGAAGGAAATCGATTTGTACAGTAATGTGTACCAGTGCCGGGTCGACCGCTGCAAATTTGACTGCTGTCCACGGTGCGCGAATGGTGCTCGTGAAATACGCTGTATCGGCGTGCGGGACATGAGTCTCGAACAATACGAGGCGGAGAAGGAGAGAGACGAAAAAGCCCCGGGAGGTGCGCTGTTTTATCCGGAAAGTACGGGTCGGGAAAGCAGCGCCTCAGCTTCTGAATTCGATGAGATCGACCGAGAGGCGTCAAGGTTGCTGTGCCTGCCCGCAGGGGATGGCATGGGGATAGTGTGACCTTGAAGTGGATGTACTCTTGCGCTGCAATTGAATTTACTTAAGGCATATAAATATGCCTTGCTTCACACTGTATGTTACAACTTGGGCTGTACCTAGGTACTTTTGTTGGAAACGCACATACACATGCACATTTGCGCCCGCCCATGGGAACATAAACAGTGGGTAATTAGAATTACACTGCTGGAAGTCAATAATTAATTTAGCCCGCGCTCGAGGATGTGTTTTCCGATGCATGACAGCATGATTTTTTTGGTCGGACGGTCGTGCTTGCGATGAATCGCTATCGCACCCGCTTAACTTAGGAATGCCAAATTGTGCCTGCCAATGTTAGTTCGAGGTTCTTGCTTCTCCGCAGCCGATATCCAGTCGTCGATACACGAACCGAGCATTGCGATTATGCTCGATCAAGACCTTTGCCTTAGGAGAGAGCGTCAGAATTCATTTTCGAACCGCAGAAAGGAGAAGAGCGTACGTGGGTCGTTCGAGCGAGCGAACCGAGCTAGCTTAGATCATCATGATCATCACGAAATGTAAAAAATCTAAATCAGCGCGCGCGCTTACGCTTTTCTTCGAGCCTCCTTTCTTCGAGATCTAGTTGTGTTCGGCATTCATCAACATCATTAGAATGGATGTCGAGCTCGACGACGGTCCTGATGCCGTCTCCGTGCAGTCGTCGATAAACGAACCGAGCATTGCGATTATGCTCGATCAAAACCTTTTCCTTAGGAGAGAGCGTCAGGGTCAGAATGAATTCATTCTCGAACCGTAGAAAGGAGAAGACAGAGCGTACGTTGGTCGTTCGAGCGAGCGAACCGAGCTTAGATCATCATGATCATCATGAACTCTAAAAAGTAAAAGTCTAAATTAGCGACAGCGCGCGCGCTGGCGTTTTTATTCGAGCCTTCTTTCGCCGAAGGAGGCTACTACTACTTACATTCATTTCCACTTTGGTTCTGCGGATCTTCTAGTTGTGTTCGGCATTCATCAACATCACCAGAATGGATGTCGAGCTCGACGACGGCCCTGATGCCGTCTCCGTGCAGCATTGGACGGAGGATTTCAGCGGCGAATCGGTTTCGCCTCCTCGCCGTTTGGGGCATGCGCTTCCACATAATTTTTGGTATCCGCGCAGCACCGAGGTGCGGTGTTCACGCCTGCATACAAATTTCGACATCGACTACCTGACATCGGGTGCGAAGATCGGGTACGTACTCTGCTGCGTGCTCGCTTTCTGTCTCGTCGCCAGAAAATCAACCAGTTCCAGAGGAGCTGCATCATCGAGCAGGAGAAGGGCTGCTTCCTCCAACAGTACTCCTTTCCCGACATCCACGCGTACCGACGCAGGGGACGCCGTAACTTGTGCCCCTCCAACTCCATCACAGAACCGTCTTCATAACAATCCCGCAAAAGCGGGAGCATGCACGAAGAAATTCATCCGTAAAGCGCGCGACGGCCACCATTACCATGATCCTGCCGACGAAAGCTCTCTCGCGCACTCGCCCGGCATAGAAATTATGGTCGAAGATGAAGAACCACAGGATGGAAGCGGAACTACGAAATCGGCGACATCATCGACATCAACATTAAAAGCAGGCCTCGATATGCACGCATCTACGTCTACCACGACGTCCATTACAAGTGCGAAAAGCAGCGTCGCGCCGTGCGCGGAAACAAGAGCGAAACGGCCTCGCGAGTACCACCTGGACTATGGGCGGATCCTCGCCGTGGCGTGCGTGGTTACGGAGCACTGCGGGAGCCGGGAGTACTCTCGGCGAAACGTCGGCTTTGTCCTCCATTGGGTTTTGCCCTTTCTCTACGTAATCTCGGGCTACTGCTTTTCCCTGTCCAAAGCGGGATGGTGCGCGTACTCTTCGCGGTTGGCGCTGCTGTTCTGCGTGGGCACAGGGCTGAACTGGCTGGCGGACGTCGCGAATGGTGTGTATGACGCGACGTGGAAAAACACCATCTACCAGTTCGCGTTCGTCGTGATGCTCCTCGGTATGGCAGTTGTGAGCGGGCCGCTGCGGTGGCAGCTCGCGGAGTATGAAAAAGAACGAAATTATGCTACGGAGGTCGCAGCGGTTGAACAAACTAGAACTACAGAAAGAATAAGTGCCACGATAATAGGGGCGGACGTCGGAGAAGATGACATCATAGCGCCAGCCGGTGGAGGGAGTGCGGGTGGGTTGGGCGGCGAGCGCGAGGAACAAGCCAAAACGATTGACCAAAGAAGCGGAAAGTCAGATCTTGGGGAACGAACCGCAATGAGCCACAGCGCAAGTTGTTCAACGACGGCCTCAGCTTGCACATCGTCTGTGTCCTCAAGCAGAATGCGGAGCAGAGCGTCCTCGTGCGGGGAGCCATCACTAGCAGCTTCCACCGCGTCAGCTGGCACGAGCACTGCCGATCTGGCCTCGCTGGAACTGACAAAGAGCATTGGCGTGGTTGAGGACGTGGCCCTCGCGCAGGTAGTGCTGCATTCGAGGGACGGCCCAGTCGTACCGCTGTCGTTGGAGTCGGATGCGAGCACTCGAACAGGGAGCAAGGATTCATCCAGCATTTCGACCGCGTCTGCGTCTCTGGCTGGGCAAACGGTCGGACTGGAGCCAGCGTCTGCGTCTGCTCACCATCAACGTAAGAACGAAGACGATGGAACAGCTTCCACAAGCGCTCCACACCGCGTGCCAGTTGTACTGCCGCACCACTCCGAAACAAGAAGTCGGGGGCGGCACTGGCTTGTTTTCGTCGGGTATCTCGGATGCGGCGTTTTGTGTATGGCGACGTATCTTGCAGGAGAGCAGGGGGCCGGTGGCCAGGATGGTCTGGTGAAGATAAAGACGGGAGAGGATATCACAGAAGACGTATTCGGCCACACGGCAATCATGGGCACGGAACTTTTCCTCTTCTGCGCACTCTGCTCACTCGCAGTGCTAAGAGACACCGCGCGCGCACCCACAAGCATGTGGACAATCGTGGGGTACTTTACTTCCAATACTTTATTCGTTGGACGAGTCGGACAGTCATACATTGCTTTTGCTTCTTCATCTGAGTTTTGCTTTCGTCATGGGTCTCTCGCGAGTTGGAAGGGGAAACCAACCTCGAACAATGAATCGACAGATTCCTTTACCTACCGCGCGCATTCCTCCCCTACAAAGAGGTCGGCTTTCTGCACCTTCTCCGCCTCTACACCTTTGGTTTGTACGTCGCGAAGGTCCCGCTCAGGTCTTCGCTTCGCATCGGGCGCTACACTACCGATCTGGTTTTTCGGCAGTACTGGCCGCTGGTGTTCGTCTTTTTGGTCTGGCTCGCGCTGCCGACCTCGTATGGGCGCTGCGACCTGTATCCCGGTATGGAGACGCTGCACCGGCTGCGGTTCTACTTGTCCGAGGGGCTGATCATCACGTGGTTCCTCGCGGGCGCGATGGTTTGCACAGATCCACTAAACCTCCTCCCGGCGCTAAACAAGTGGGCACTGCTCGCGTACACCTCCCACGAGGCACTGCGGAGGGTCACGCCAGCGCCGGCGTCGTCGCTGAGTCTGCACTGGCTCATGCCGGGAATCTTCCTGTGGCAGCGCCTGTGCGGGTCAGGAGCGCGTGCGCGGAAGAGCCCCGCTGCAACGCTCCCAGAGTGAGCACGGTAGAGACACGACTGGGCAAAAAACCGCGTGTTTCGTGGTCGTGTAACAAAACTACAGAAACGAACCAACCCTTTCGCCAATGGCGCGCAGATAGCATCGGTACATCCGGTTACGGCGGCCTCTGCAGTCATGAGGAAGCAAAAACGACAGATACGTAGACAAAGGCTTTTATTGTAGTTGCTTTGAAAAGTTTCACCAAGCACAGTGGCAGCATAGCTCACGGCCACGACGACCTGTTTCCTTGCTGCAGGTAAAGGCGACGCGCGAACATCTATATTTCGAAGAAGTTATAAAAAATGAAAATCAAAATCTGAGGTCTGTTTCGAATAAGTCACTATGCAAGAAGAGAGATTCGACGACAGTCCGCGAGAGATCGATGCAGGATTCGAATGAGCGAGGAGTGACCGCGCAGCAAGCAAATTTTGAACCCTTCTTAAAAGTGCGCGCGACCACTTTCGAAAAAAGCGGCAAATGGCAGCGCAAGGTTCTCTTCTCTGTTCTTTTACTCCGATAGGCATACTAGAGGAAAGTCGTGAACAAGGACGGTTAGCGTCGGCAGATCTTCGGTTCCGCTTCAGCTTCCTCCGCGATGGCGTCCAATGCTACTCGTCGTTCTCGCGGCTCCGGTGCCGCCACCGGCGCGGGTGCCGCGTTCTCTTCGTTATTCGGAAGCGAGGCAAATCCTGATGCTGCGCGCAGCAACGTCCTCGCTGGGAGCCAGTCGGCTAAGCGTAGCGAGGCCAAGAACGACAGCCTTTTCGCGGAGGTCGGCCTTCCTCTCGAAGAGCGGTCACGCGAGAACGCGAGTCTCGGGGACTTCGTTCCCGAGCTCTATGCGGGCGTGGACAGCATAATGGCGATAGGTGCAAAGCGGCGCGACGACCGCGGCGCGGCAGAGGGAAACAAGCGCAGCCGGCCGGGGAGGCGCAGCCGGCTGAGCGCGGGGACAGCACCAGTCGTGGAGGGCCAACACAAACGGCGCGGTGCTGGACCGCAGCCGAGCGGCGGCACCAGCAGCAGCGATGAATCCATATCGGACCACACCAGCGACAGCTCGCGGTCCCCACCGTTGCCGCGCGCGAGAGACAGCACGGAGGGCACCAGCGCAAGCTCGTTCGCGGGTTTAGCGGCGTCAAGAATAAAAGCGGCCGCGCCGGCGGACGCGCGTAGCGGGAAGGCAGGAAGAAGTGTCGGAGGCGGACGAGGATCCACTCGTGGACCCACATTCGAGCCTTCCAGCGGTAGCACAAAGATCAACTTTCGCCCCCGGGGGGTGTTGTGGGACGGCGCGAGCGCAGCCGTCTTGGCTAGGATCACGGAACTGGAGGCGCAGGCGCCGGAGCTCGTTGCGGACTGGGCACGAACGTGGGAAGAGCGGGAGAAAGCTGCGAAGAAAAGCGACAAAAAGGAGTACGACGGCAAGTCTTTTGAACTGCACATCCTGCAGCGAATTCTAGCCGACATCGAGAAGGGCGCGGCAAGCGCACGGGCGGATGCGGCGACGCAGCAGAAAGAGTTCGCAGACGTCTTGAATGAACGTTTGGACCGGCTGGACAAAGTTCTTGCCGGCTTCCGGGCACAGGAGATAGCTTTTCTGGCAGAGAAGGCGGCCGCTGAGGTGAACACGAGCAGGGCTTCAGCTGGTGGAGTCACTAGCGGCGCCGCGTACCCGAAACTGGTGCCCGCGGCCCCAGGCGCGGGGCACCGGATGTCGGTGACGGCCAAGAGCCGGAAATCGGTGACGGTAAGCGTCGCCTCGAGCCCGGATTCGCCGACGGTGCGGGCGCTGTCGGTCTCCCCTCCGGGCGCGGGCAGCCGACGATCGATGCCGAGCGTGAGGGAGCCGACCTCATATGACCAGGCGGGCCCGCGGTCCACCGCGATAGGCAGTGTGGACATGCAGTCGGCAGCGCCGTATGCCGATACCGGCTTGCGGTCGACCACGACGGGGAGCGTGAATATGCAGTCGGCAGCCGCATATCCAGATCCGGGGTTGCGCTCAACCTTTGCGATGGAATCGGCCGCCGCGTACCCCGACCCTGGCTTGCGCTCGACCGCGCCAGGCAGCGTGAGCATGCAATCGGCAGCGCCTTACGAAGACCCGGGTTTGCGCTCAACAGTCGCCATGGCTCCGGCAGACATCCCGCGCAGCTCGATGCCACCCATGCAGCAGCCGTCCGCCTACGGTCGCGACACCGACTTCCGCAAAGCGGGCGCGAAGGTCGGTAACGCGCGACCAGCGCCGGAGCAGCCGTCTTCGCGCGCCTTCGAGGATTCCATCAGCCGTGCTCGGCGGGCGCTAGCGCGTGACGTCAACCTGCAGAACTACGTGCGGGCTCTGACACGCGAAACGAGTGCGCCCCCTCCAACCGAGGCTGCGCTGCAAGAGGCGTTTCTCTGCTTGCAGAAGGAGTTTGCGGGACCGGAATTCGGCACGGGCGGGGACAGCGGAGCGCGTCAGGTGTTTGAGCAGCTTCAGCGAATGATTCGCGAGCGGGAAGAACGGCTGTTGAAGAGCGCGACGGGAGAACTACGTGAAACGGAGAGAAATGGTGAGAACGGGCACCCGCGCGAGTCCGAGTTTCAGCAGGGCGTGATTGCAGCCCTCGATGTGCTCTGGGCCGCATCGTCGCAGAGCGCCGCGTCGCGCGGAGCGCTCGAGGTCATCCGCAGCTTCGTGCTGCATCGAGGCGCAGTCTTTCCCGAGCAGCACTTGCGCGGTCAGGCGCGGAAGCTAGGATTCCACGACGCGGACCCGAGTATCGAAGCGGGCTTCCCATCTTCTGGGGGGCAGGGGAGTTCGAAAAATGCGCGGCTTGGAGACGACCTCGAGGACGTTGACCGACCACCAGCGGCGTTGCAGCGCGTGTTGGCCAGATTTCGCACGCACACGAAGAATATGCTGCACGCTGGGATACCTGATGAGGACGGCGAAGATTCCACCACGCCGAACGACGCGGCGACCGGCTTCCCCGATCTTTCGACAGCCGCGGCGACGCGACAGGCGTTTTCTTACTTGCATCGCGCTTGGGCAGAAGTAGTCTGGCGCAGTTTCGATTTGTTCGTGCGCAGTTTCCAGTGCCGCGTGGAGAATGCGGGAAGGCGGTATTTGATTTGCACCCTGCCAGACTCAATTGCAAATCCATTCGACGAAAACCGCCTCCTGGATGCCGTGAACCTCGTGCGCCGCGCGCTCCTGCCCGATTTTGACGGGCGGCTG
>RXOD01006397.1:0-10469 GCA_005223375.1 Amoebophrya sp. AT5.2
CCACCTGGTCCCGCCATATGTTGAAAGAAAAAGAGGCGGAGTGGGAAGTCGATCGGAGAGAGCTGGGGCGCGACGCGGTGGAGAAAACTCGCATATTCGACCGCGTGGTCGCTGGCCTCCGGGCTGACTTTGCGAAGTGCGAGGACGAGTTTGCTCTGCGGGAGGAGGCGGGGAAGCGCGTGAATGAAGCGCAGTGCGAAACATTGCGGCAAGAGGTTTTGCAGGCGGAGGACGACGTGCGGAAGAAAAACGTCGTCATCTCGACTTTGAAAGCAGAGATCTCGACCCTGCGGGAAAAACTGTGCGAGAACCGAGACGTGACGAACAAGGCGCTGATGAGCGCGAAGGACTGCGTTACTTCCGCGGGAAAGAAGGCGCTGGACCAGTACAAGGAGTGGAAATGCCAACAAAAAACGCAGTGGCCGCTGGACAAGCTCTACTTCTCGCGGCTCCAGGACATTTTGCACACCATCGAAATGCGCTGCACGCGCTTGCTGGTGGACGCACAGAAAAGGTTTGTTTTTTTGGAAGAACAAGCGGCTTCTGGTGCTGGAGGCTCGCATAGTGCAGCAATTGCTTCAGCTTCAGGTTCAGCTTCTTCATCTTCTAGACCGAGCGCGAGCTTCAGCTTTGGCGCTGCTGCGAGAACGGTCACGGACTCGGGCACCGCCGCGTCTACTGCACGTCGTGCACCCGCCGCAGCGCCCGGCGATGCAGGAACGGGATCAGCAGGAACAGGCGCTTTTCGTGCTGCTGTTCGTTCGCCGACAGGGAACGCTACATCGGTTGCAGCATCATCTTCGAGGATCTTCACCGCAACCGCGCGACAGGACATTAGTGCAAGTCCACGACGACCAGCACCACCTGCTGAAATTACGCGGAGCTCGCCTGCTGCTCCCGCGACGAAGAACGCAGGATCCCCATCTCCGCAGCCGGAAGCGGGAAAGCCAGCTGCTGCTGCGCCAGTGCCCAGCGTGAAGAACAAGTGGCTGAACCTTTTTCTGGATGACTCGCTGGTCTCAGAAAGCGCTGCCGCCACGTACCTAGACCGCGTCGTCGACCGTTCCTGCAGGCACGACGAGAAAGTCCTCTCGAACTACCAAGTTGACGACACGAACACGAAGACCAGCCGACTATCAAAAGCGGGGAGCACGAGCAGAACGTACGATCCAGGGAAGTACAATGCACAATCAGAGTCAACCGGAAAAGTAGTAGCTGGAACTGCGAAATGGAACGATAGACGCAAAAACCTGGGGCTGGGGTTGGAGAACTAGTACTTCTCCGACTGGTGCTGGTCTGCGGCTGCGGCCGCTCGAGCTGGAACGTCGCAATGAATTCGCGAATAGTCACGCCGATGAGCGTGTTCGTAACCATGACCACGGCGGAAGATCCAGATCGACGCGGCAAGCCTGAAATCGGCAGAGCTGTGCCATCCGAAGGTTGCTACGCGAAAAAAAAGATCAACGTCCAAGGAGTCGGAATGCAGACATCAAGCTTGCCGTAGATCAATCAAGCTTCCCTTCAAATGATGCTGAAATCATCGTCGAGGTCTTGTGCTTGCCTGGAGCGGTGAGCAGAAGCGGCAGCTCCTGTGGCACCCACCGACACTCAGAAAATCTCGCTCCTGCACCACCCAGAAAATCTCGGTTCTTCTTCTTCATGTCACCAGAGCGAGACGAGTCGTGGAGACAATATTGATTCTGTCGACATGGACACGACCTCCAGCTCGTCCAAACCGGAGGCGCGCAGAGCCGGCTCGTCTTCGTAGAAGCACTAGGACCAGCCGCGAGCGGTGCCGAGCGCGAGCCGCGACGGTCGATTTTACAGATTTCAAAGCGATGAAATGCAGATGCTTTTCAGCGGGGGTCGCGATTGCAGCTGCTGCCGCGATGCCGCGCTGCCCGATTGCGATCTCTTCCTTGATGTCCCTGTGAAAGAACCAGCTCCAGGTCCAGAGCGGTTCCAGATCCAGAAAACCAAATGCAATTCTGTTCCAGATAAATCCAAATCTTGCGAAAATTTGCGAACCAGTGCAGTGCAGTTCAGTGGTCACGTTCGTCCCGACAAAGACAAGCGTAGCGTATCAATCTTCATCTGCTCGGCTGCCGCTGCCCCAGTAGCGGACAGCTGACGCGAGTTGCGGGTGCAGGTGGAACTCGATATCACGCATAGAAACAACCGGACCAGCTCCGGAAACGGTTTCACCAGATCATCCAGCGAGCAATCGATCCAGCGAATCAAACTTGCAGAGACCACCAGCAACTTCATCCAGCTCCAGCAGCTGTTACGGCTAAATTCTTGCTAGCATCGGCAGAAGCAGACCAGACACACCAGAAAGCGAAAATGGCGTACCGCAAAAATGGATTGCGCATCGACGACCTGCACAGCGTGAAGCTGGACGGTTTGTCGGAGGACGTGAAGGCGGAGGAACTCGAAGAGGCGTTCTCGAAGTTCGGCGAGGTGCAAGACTGCTACATTCCGCGCGACTTCCGCTCGGGCCGCGGAAAGGGCTTCGGCTTCGTCCGCTTCCAGCACCGTGACCAGGCCGAGGACGCAGCGGCTGCGGAGGTACACTCATAAACTTATGCATGAATCTCGACGACCTCCTTCTTGCGCTCGAAATGGCAGTCTTGCTCTCACCAATGACGAAGTTGAAGTTGATGATCTAAACGTAAACCTTAACAACAAGCGAAGGTGTACTACTTCCGATCTCACACTCTCACTCCCAGATCGTGATTGACGGGCACAAGTTAGAGACGACGTTGGCGACGCGCGGCAAGCGCGACATGAGCTTCCGCGACCGCGAGGAGCGTGACGGAAGAAAAGGTGGTGGCCGCGGGCGGGACTCCCGCCGCCGCTCCCGCTCCCGGGGTCGTGGGGGAGGCCGCCGCAACGACTCCCGCGGACGCGGGGGTCGTGGCCGGTACTAGGCGAGTGGTCATCTACATCATCTGCTCAACACGGTTTTTTCAACGCGGAAATAGGAGAACGAGAAGGATGCTGGAGCAGAGTGCAGTTGTTGTGGTGAAAGTGAATTGGAAATTTTTCGTCAAGGAAGGTTATTTGAGAAAGTTAGGGAGAAAGGACGGGTCACCGACACCGAATGTTCGTAGGCGGATCTTCTGTTTGTTGATCCCGAGCGATCTACGAGATCTTCATCTGTTCAAGATCTCCAAGATCGCTCGGGGCAGGAACACCGATGAATCAGCCTGATTCTTTGAGAAGCGCTTTTCACGACCAAAAATAGTGAATTGAATCTTCGAGAGGACGAATACGAAAGCCTGCGTGCAGTAAGTACCAACTTAATAAATTATTTTTACCGCGGTCACAATCTATCTTCTGGATCGATGTTCGGTCCATGCTGAAGCTGGAGGTACCCACAATCAAACTTTTTCGCCAGACGTGACTGCAACTTCATTGAAGTTAACGCACTAGCGACTCCAATATTCAAAGCGAACTCTCAACCTGGCATCGCTTTTCCATCGAAGCGTGCTGTGTGTGTGTGTGGCACCTGCGTTGCGGGTTGCTGCAGTGGCAGTCTGTGACGTCGATACCGAAGATGTTGCAAGTAACCACAAGCAGTGAGTTGTGTCCGGCGTGCTGCTCGACGTGTGATCTTGAGTGCTGGTTGATCCAGAAGATTCAGTGCTGGATAGTGCTTAAATCCATGATCCGATTCCAAGAAGATCTAGATCGAGATCACCATGTTCTCACACAAGGATCAGCGTGAGCCTCGATAAATATGTATGAAAATTCAGTCATTTATTTTCTTCCCGGCGCAGCCCTTCTGTTGAACATATTTATATGGCGACCGCGGCGACGCTCAAAATACAGCTGACAGGTTTAATTTCCTGCGAGTACTAGAAGGACTGCTCTCAGTATCAGTTGTAGATTCATTGAAAAGGACAATCTACCGATCCATTGATTTGCAGCTGTTGCACCTTTTTCGGACGAAAAGACCACACGCGCACGCCCGGCATGAAGTCCATCTCGTCGATGAAGAAGAAAGTTGTGAAGAAGAAAAATGTGGTCCGCAAGGACGCGGATCCATCAGCGTCCTCGGCTGGCTGCAACAGCTCCGCGGCGACAGAGAAAGCTGCTTGCACGACAAGAGTGGGTGAACGTGAAGTAAAAATCGAAGACGCCGACAAGAGACTAGAGGCAGAAGCAGAAGTAGAACAAGGGTCTTCAGGAGAAGCCGTCGCACCCGTTCAGAAGGCGGCGGCACCAGTCACTGGCGCGACAGTTGCGAGCTCATCTTCCTCCAGGAGCAGCAAGCCATCACTCGACGTCAACGACGAGAGCGCGACCTTTGCGTCTCTGGGTGTGTGCGAAGAGTTATGCCAGGCGGTGCAGTGGCTCGGCTGGAAAACCCCGACGGAGATTCAGCGACATTCGATCCCACCCGCACTGGAGGGACGGGACATAATCGCACTGGCAGAGACGGGAAGCGGAAAGACAGGCGCTTTCGCGTTGCCAGTGGTGCAGGCGTTGCTTGACAAGCCACAACGGTTTTTCTGTCTCGCGATGAGTCCGACGCGGGAGCTGTGTGTGCAAATAGGCGAGCAGTTCAAGGCGCTGGGAGCTGGAATTTCGCTACAGGTACTGATTTAATGTACATTCATCGTGTGCCAGAGGCAGAACTCGTCGCCGTTAAGAAAGTATTACTTTTTGAGGGATCCATCTCTATCAACTTCACTTTGCTAGCTTCACTCTTGATTCGCAGCCGTCCACCATTTTTAACCCAGGTCTGCGTCATCCTCGGCGGCGTCGACATGGTAACGCAGGCTCAACAGCTCTCCCAGCGCCCGCACGTCATTGTCGCCTCTCCCGGCCGTCTGGTCGACCACCTCGAGAACACGAAGGGGTTTCATCTCCGCACCCTCCAGTACCTTGTGATGGACGAGGCCGACCGACTTCTCTCCGAGGACTTCGAAGAGGCGCTGGACAAAATCTCGCTTGTCGCCAACCCCAAGGAGCGGAAGACCTACCTCTTCTCCGCCACCATGACGTCGAAGGTCGCCAAGCTCCAGCGCGCGTGCCTGAAGAAGCCGGTGAAGATCGAAGTGTCGTCCAAATACGACACGGCGAAGGGGCTCATCCAGAACTACGTGTTCCAGCCGCTGAAGTACAAAACGGCGTGGTTCGTCGCGTTGGTGAACCATTTTGCGAACTACAGCATGATGGTGTTTTCGGACACGTGCAAGGAGACACAGCGAATGGCCTCGGTGTTGCGGGAACTGGGTTTCTCGGCAGTGGCCCTGCACGGACAGCTGCCACAAGTGGTGCGACTCGGAGCGCTGAACCAATTCAAAAGCGGACAGAAAAAGATTCTGGTACGTTTTTGGAAAGAACCCCCTCACGCCATTTTTTTTGAGACGCTCGTCGTTATGCCACCAGAGTCTTGCAGTAAGTACTAAGTAGCTCAAGAAATAGATTTTGTATTCAACGAACTTTTTTCCTTCAGATTGCGACCGACGTAGCATCCCGCGGGCTCGATATTCCGGCTGTGGACTTGGTGATCAACTTGGACATTCCGAAGAACAGCAAGGACTACATTCACCGTGTCGGACGAACGGCGCGCGCAGGCCGGGCGGGGCGGGCGATCACCTTCGTCACGCAGTACGACGTGGAGGCATTCCAGAAGATCGAGAACTCTCTGGGAAAAAAGCTGCCAGAGCTCGCGGATGTCCGGGAAGAACAGGCCTTCAGCTTCCACGAACGCGCACAAGCTGCGTGCCGCAAAATCGATCTGCAGGAGCGGGAAGAACGCGAAGAGGGCGGTGGAAGGAAAGGAGGAGGAAAAAAGTTCTTGCAACATGCGAGCTCGGGGAAAAAACAAAGATTGAAGAGGAAATGATTGGAATCATAATGCCCCCTGGTGCGACTGCGAGCCCAAGCTCACAAGATATTTTAGACAGCCTGCTTTCATCGACGTTTTCGAGGATGCAATGAAAACTCTTGAATGATTGCGGAACGACGAGGGGTGCATGTTTCTCTCTCTACTTGAGTACATCTGAAAGAATAGTATTTATTACGCGTACGCTGTGTTCCTGTTATTTTTGTCACCGCCTGCGCCTGTTTTTCGTTCTCCTTCCGGATTGCGAAAATAAATGAAGAACACGATCAGTCGGTCCGAACCAGAAAAACTTTTGGCGTCGTACTTTTGTAGTTCGTAGCCATTTTTGCATATGAAGATGACGTGTGTTTTAGTTTTCTAGTTGCGAGTAGTACGACGTGGACGTAGACGTACACGTACACCTACAACGCGTACACGTAACCTGAGCCCAATCGAAGGTGCAGCCGCAGTAGACCTTGACTTCGGGCAACGCAAGAGACATCAAGTAGTTCAGGTTGCACGCGAAGAAAATGCCGAGCCTCCTGCGACGAGAGGAGGGTCACGCAGCTGCACATGGAGATGGACATCACAGCACCCGCTCTCACAACTACCGCCCAGGTCAGAACCCCGAGAGCCCACGGAACGTTCAAAAGCGCGAGGCTCTGTTGCGCAAACCAGGAGGTCAACAAGGTCGGCTACATCATCGCTATCAGCGTGAAGATCAAGAACAAGATCCGGCTGCTTATTTTCAGGCAGAAAATGCACAGGACCTTCGAGGAGGAGAGCGGCAGTGGCGGGACCTTCACGACGACCTCCAGGACTACATCGAGAGGGAAGAGCAGCACGCTTACGATTACGGTTGCAGCACCTTGTCTTCCAGCTCAAGTAGTAGAGGTACTGAAGCTGGACGTCGTCGGGGTGAGGACGTATATGCCTATGCGCATCGTCAGATGGACGGAGTCGGGGTCGGCAACATCACCAGGGGGAGCAGAATCGCAACTGCAAACGTCGATGCAACCAGCCACCGGAGTAGCAACAGGCGCAACTACATCGACCGCAAGACTGGCGACGAGAACTACATGCAGAGTGCGTCTTCATCTTCCTCTACGACTTATCTTCAGAATGCGCAACCGCAGCGCCTGGGCGGATCGAGAAATGCTTCACGTGCAGTCGAATTGCAACCCTACCCCGATGACCTAACCCGTTCGTCGAAGAACTACTCAAACTACCGCGGCACAGCAGACACAAAATCAGCCAAACCTGTCAGAAGCTCCCGTCCGCCGCCCCAGAGAAGCCACGCCCACTCTAACGTCATGCAGCATCGCGTCCAGCAGCTGCACGACGAGTGCGACGGCAGTCTGCAGCGCATGTGTGCGCACCTCGAGCAGGCGGACGAGGCGAAAAATCGCATTCTCGGTCGGATGGCCGAAACGTCGGAGCAGATGGGCCGCATTGCGGAAACGAACGAACACATCAACGCGGATATCGATCGCAACGAGGAGCTGCTGGCTCAGATCGCGAATGCCGACGGGGGTGTCATGGGGAAGCTGTACCATAACCTGAACCCAGAAAGGATGTTCTGGAGCAACTTTTTGGGGTTCGGGCGAGGGGGTTCGTCGCTCGGGGCTGGAAAATTTTCCAGCATGGGAGCGGGAATCATGGGTGCGTTGCCAGCACCACCGGCTGCGATGAGTGGGTATTTGGGGGGAGGAGGGTCTGAAGAAGCGAGCGGCAAGAAGCGGCTGGACGGAACGCCTCGGGGAGTAGATGCTGCCGATGCGAAGGCAAAACGGAGACTGAACAAAAATAGCCTTGATAAAGAGGAACACGTTTACGGCGACACCTTCAAAATTTACACGGTGGTTGCGTCATCCTCACGTCGGCGACAGGCTCGGAAAGAAACTTTTCACGCCACCACCTCGACTACGTCGTCGTCGCCACGATCCAGAGACGCCACCTCCGAGGCGGGTGAGACGAAAAATAGCGACAACGCGGTAGGCGTAGGAGCTGCAGCGCAGTGCGAGTTCGTTTCGCTCCCAATCTTGTGCCAGGGGTGGTTGCAGAAGCGGGGTCGGTACTTCTGGAACGGAATGAAGCCGAGGTATTTCGTTCTGGCCGGGCACACGCTGGTGTACGCTGCCACTGTGGGAGAGCTCCTGAGAAAGGAGTTCTGCGGGAAGATCGTTTTGGAAGCGGATTCTGAGGTGGTACTGGAGGATGAAGACGGCGGTCGTGCAGCGCTCCGGGCCGTGGAACACCATAGCCAACAAGAAGACGCAGGGACAACACTTTCCTCAACGCCGCCTGGCAGCTTCGCAGCTGGCCGTGGCCCATCCACTACCTGTCGGCGGTTCCGCATCGAGGCACGGGATCACTTCGAAGGCGAGCCGGATTTGGACATTCACAGTCCGCCGCCGCGGTCTTCCGAAGAGGCGGATGCAGCCACATCTTCTGGTGGTGCACCCGCTAGCAGCAGCAAGAAGTATCGGTCGCCGCGGCGCCGGACTTTTTACTTCGAAGCGCCCGACAGTGCCAGCGCGCAAAGCTGGGTACGCATTCTGTCGGAAGTGCGGCGGCAAATTCGGAACGGGCGCCGCAACACCGACTCGGCTGACGCGACCGTCCACGCGGCCCGCAGAGAGCGACTGCGCGAGGAGCTGCGGCGAACCGAGCTGACGGGTGCAGAGCGTCGGGCGATGCGGGACGAATACAAGTACAAGGATTCAACAAACCCAGGTTCGTCATCGAGAGGAAAGAAACGCGCCAGCACGGCAGAGTCCAAGGAGGAGGAGCGATGGGATCGAATGGAAACGCTTCTAGACGGACTCCAACTGGGCGCTCTCACGATAGGACAGGAGGCGAAGAAACAGGCGCATACGATCAAGAATATGAACGCGAATTTGGCACAGTCGGACCGCAGGCTCGATGAACAAAGAGCGCGTATGCAAATGGTGATAAAAAAATGACAAGTGTCGGCTGAGAACTTCTCGACGGACTCGAACGCTGCGTAGCAACACAAACAATGGATGCTGATGAAGACAGGAAAACTGAGTTTGTTCGTGTTGTTCACGTCAGGGCCTAAGATAGTTCCACAGTCACGACTCAAGAGTTAGGGTACAATCACAAAGTCAGAGAAAGAGAAGTCGATCCAAACTGGCCCGATGACACCCTCGTCTCTACTACTAAATTAAAACAAGCACAAGCAGATATCCTCGAGTTCGAGGATGAGGAAGTACTTATCATCTCGGCGAAGGCTTAAATAAATTCATCTCCGAGCTGCAGCAGCTACAATATTATTTTTATCAACACGAACACGAAAGAAAACGCGGGCCCGAGATCGAGGTCGAGAACTATTCGAAGTTTTAGTGTGTTCATGACGGTGGATAGAAAAGAAAAAGAAACGGAGAAATAGGAAGCCACAAAACATGATCTCCTGCTTCTTGTTTTACTCGGTCTAGGGACTACAGCTACCGGTGCCGATTTTTCTAGTTCGCCTCTCGTCTGCATTTTCCCCCGCGCCCGCGGCCGGTGCTTCGCCAGCGCAGCATTACCTGAATTGTTGAAAACAACGGACTGCAGACCCACGCCAGTACCACGAAGCAGGGGAACTTGCAGCAGTTCGACAGCAACAGTGAAGCTGAAGTCAGTGTACGAAGGAAGTTGCAGAGCAGACGTTCCTGATCGGTGTCGCGGAGCCCACGAGGAAGCGTAGGGGTCTACTCTGGAAGAAAGCAGCACTTCTGCTTCAGTCGGAATCGACGTTGACACTTCTTTCGCCAACACGAAGACAAATCAAGGCAAACCAAGGCAAGCTGCATCAACAGAAGCTGCTTGAAGTTGGCCGCGTCCACCAGCCTGACGACAAGCATTTTTGCGCCGCGTTCCTCAGTGAGCATCGGGATCCAGCAGCATTTCTCAATCTCTGGGCATTTTGCTGACGTTACGGTTTCGAGTGGTCGGCAATCCGCAACGAGAACGAACTCGAACTTCGAACACAATAAACTTACTAGGGAGCAGCTATTAAACAACGAGGACCACGGACCGTCCCAGACGAGGAGGGCCACGAACAAGAAAAAGCTTGCTGCGGCGATTTTCGTTTATCAACAACATCGTTGAGGACTGTCCTCGACGTCACCACGCGTGACGCTGAGAAGTGGACCTCACTCTCACAGTTTCTCTTATTAGCGGAGTTCGACGTCGACGACGACGAGGAGCGGACGCCGAGCCAGATCGCAATCGGTCGAAGCCGCCTGGGCGCAGTGGAACCGAGAAAGCCAGAGCCAGCAGCGCGGCCTAGAAGTACGTCTCCGCCACACGTCGAGCACGACCATCATGTCAACTCCGACTCTACTCGACTGCCCCGGGGCGCGCTGGGAGCCGGCGGTAGGGAGCAGTTTTCAGCTCCGAGGGGAAGACTACATGACCAGCAGGGTGAAGATAGACTCCACCGACTCGCTGTACGAGTGCTACCACGTGTCTTTTGTGCGCGGGCAAAACGGTAAGATCGACAAATCCGAGCTTTACTCGTCGATGATGCAGCAGGGCAAGGTAAACCTCAAGGGCACAAAAGGTACGCGTCCTTGGTTTAGATTCTTTAGTTTTCGTTTAGTTATGTGTTCCGTTTCCCAAC
>RXOD01006398.1:0-10469 GCA_005223375.1 Amoebophrya sp. AT5.2
TCGAGGTGCTTCTTCGACGACGGGGGTGGCGCAGCCACAACTGGCGCGGGGTCCTCCACGGCAGCAGGCGGTGACGGGCACCACTGCAAGGCGCATGCTCCGACGGACGCCGCCTTCTGTGAAGATTCGAGTATGCCACGTTACAATGACCCGTCAATGTGTAACAGTGATTCCCGCTGCTACTTCGATGACGGCGGCGCCACTTCTCAGGCAGCCACGACAGGTGAGCCGCCGCACTGCAGAGCGCATGACGCAGCCGACGCACCTTTCTGCGAAAGCCCGGCCGCTGGCCACTTCACAAACGCGGCCATGTGCAACGCGGAGACTCGCTGCTACTTCGACGACGGTCACGGCGCCTCGGCGGCGACTGTAACGACGCAAACCCCCACCACCACGGCAGAACCGATCGATCCACACTGTCGTTGCCGGCAGAACGCCGAAAATGGGCGGCTCGAGTGCCAGACCTTTCCGGTAAATCGTGTCGAGGACTGCGCGCACCTCTGCTATCTGCGGTCCGCAGCCGCCGGGATGCCACCGAGTATGGGCCAATGTAGCGGCTGGGCGGCAAGCGTGAACGTCACCGACTACCAGCACAACAACGGAAGCATCTACTGCAGTCTGTATGCGACGTTCGAGGAAGCGCACCTGATGGCGCGCCGGAGCGGCAAGTTTTCGGGGGTCACCGGCAGCAGTGGCGACCAGTACTTCGACGTCGTTGCTGGGAACGCAACTTGCGCCGTCCCACCGGAGTACGCATGGCGGGCCAACTGCACTGTTGAAAACCGCGAATACATGGGACCGACGCTGCTAACAAGCGGCACTTCCGTACCCGATTGGCTTCTGCCGGAGTTCGACGGCGTGCAGTCTGGTTGTGACAACAACGATTGCTCGAACACGAAAAGCTTCTATGTCGCTAAACCAGAAGATTGCGCGCTGGCGTGCAATCTGTTGTCCACAGACACGAATCCGTGCCGGCAGTACATGGTGAAGACTCCGGAGCGGGGAGCGATGCGGCAATTAAACTCGACGTGCTGGCTTCTTGCCGGACCCGGTGACGAGGTGCAACCGTCGGCACTGATGCTCGCATACGATAAATTTGTGGCGCCCAGAAGCTGCTACCCGGCCTCCACCGCGGCAGAGCTAAAGCACGGAGACTTCGTCCGGCTCCGAAAGAACCGCCGGAAAAACAACGACGTTTTGGGCGTGTTCAACCTAACGTACGCCGTCAGCCTGAATTCGCTTTCGTCCACCGACGGGACAACGGGGTGCAGCGGCGCAGATCCAGGCCGGTGGTGGGCCAAGCAAATCATGGACAAAGTGCGCGTCAGCGGCAACCACTCGGCGGAAGTGCTGACGTGTCCGGTGAACATTTTCACGGCACGCATCACGCATTCGGGGGGCGGCGATGAAAATGAAGGGGACGAGGAGGACGGCGGGGGAGATAATGGAAACAACGATGATCAGAACAACAACGGGGGCCCGAGGAGAGCGCGACGACTTCTAACGAGGAGGACGATGCGGAAGCGCGGGAGGGCATTTCGGCGAGGCCTGTCCGAAGAAGACGGGGCTTCCAGCTCCGGTCCTGATCTGGAGATTGCGATTTTGAATGTGAGGCAGGTGGTCGCCGAAAGTCCCACAACGGTGGAAGAAGACAGGAGCTTCTATCTGAATCCCTCGATGACTACCAGCACTACGACGACGTCGCACTGGCCGTGCATCTTGCGACGGGGCGCGCTCCGCCCTCGCCGGCACACCTGGGCGGGGATTGTGCCGGAGGATTTAAGACCGATTTTTCTCGAGCCGTACAACCTCTCGGGGCTGGTGGTCGCGCCCGGCAGCGCCAACGCCGCCCCGCAAGCGGCCGAGTCCGACTACGACAACATCGAAAAATCGTTTTCCTTGTGTCGACCGCGCATGGCGGCGCCCTTCTGCGAGTACGCGCGGCTGGGCGACAACAATAACAACGTCCGCACGAAGCGCGTCTTCCTGCCGGGCTCTCTCCCCGCAACCGTTTGCGACGCCACCACCGTCTTCGACACCACGCAGGGACCGAAACATCGTGCTCCCGGGGTCTACAACATGACGCAGGAGGGGCGCTACTTGCACATCAACCGCACCGACAGTTCCAGTGGCCTCTCCGGCTTTACCTTCTACAGCGTGAAGTGCTGCTACCCGAAAAACTGGGCCTACGAGACGCCGAGCTTTCTGCCACCGGGGGTGGCCCAGGAGAACTTCCCCAGCACGAGGAAAATCGTCTTGGACGACTTCCCGACTTCTACCACTTCATCCGCTGCTGCAGGTGGAGGCAGTATTGCCAAGATTGCCTGGAAGTTCGGCGTCAAGGTCTTCCAGGAGCTGCCCGATGGACACACGTCGGGAACACTGATGCTCGCTGAAATCCGCGTGCTCACTCTCGAGGATGAGGCGGGACAGAGTCAGATCGTTTCGCTGGCCGCCGTGGGTTCGCAACCAGCAAACGTCGATGTGTCACAAGCGCTGGACGGGGATGTGAACTCGTTCGTGAGCACTTTATCTGGCGAGGAGACTTGGATCGAATTCCGCGGAGCGTTGCCGGTCGGACAACTGCTGGGGAGGATCGAGCTGTACTTCCACGCGCCGCCGGCGTACACAAAAGTGCGGCTGTTCGAGGTGGACACTGAGGGCGCCGAACGCGGCGTTGCCATAGCTGGTTCGACCGATGAGGGGGTCTACTTCGAAGAAAAGATCTTCTCCGCGCCTTTGACCCCGACCAGAAGCCAGGGCGGCAGCACGGTTTCCAACACGGACTCGCAGCTGCGGCGGTTGGCCGCCAAGACTGCGGAAGAGGATGCGGCCCCGCCCCAGTACGTCCAGCTGAGCCTTCGCGCACGCCACCTGGACAACGGGTCGGTCTCCGCTGGGCCGCAGGACGTCGTCTTCTACACGAAGCAGTCGGTGAGCAATGGCGGGTCGAACGCGGCCAAAACACTGAGGCTCGCCGTGAGGATCGACCGCAGCATGTCCCGCACTCTCGCCACCCTCTTCTCTGGCGGCCAGCCCGTTGGCACCTCGTCGCTGATCAACCACGACAGTGGGGAGCACAACTTTCGCGGACTCAGCGCGTACGGGTTCACGGAACTGTACTTTCTGTTCCTTCCGTTGACCACGCGGGTCTTTGACGGCGTCGTGTGGGACGACAAAAAGAGGACGAAGCTCGTCGTTGGGGAAGGGAAAAACTCCGTTTTCACGCGCTCGAACCTGCTCGGGGAGTGGGAATTCAGCCAGCAACTGATCGACCTGGAGACGCAGACGCTCCATTTCGGCCTGGTGGACGTGGACGTGCGGTTGGACGACCCGGAGCCGTGCTGCCGGCCGTGGTTCGCCAACGTTTTGTACGAAGCGCTGCAGACAAACACAGACAGCGGCTCCCCCGTCCCCACCGACCCGTTTACGCACAAGGAGTGGCGCAGCGACTACTGCCTCGCGGACCACGCCTGGCAGACCGCGGATCGTTGGTACTACCAGGACAGCTACTTCAGCACCGCGCTGTACGCAAAGGCCTGCGCGGTGCGCATTCCCACGGACAAGGACGAGCGCATGCGGCAGTTCCGCGAGCACAACCTCGTCCACCTGGACTACAAGGCGAAGAAGTTGATGGAGCCCTGGGACTGGGACGCGGTCGCGGAAAACTTCGAGAACCACGTGGCGGACTCGACGGAAGGCTACGACAATTTCGAAAAGCCGGTGGCGGAGCTGAATCTGACGGCGGGGTTTGCGGCGCCGCTGCCCGCAACCGCGAGCAGCGGGACGACGAACCCCGTCACGCTGACGCTGCAGGCGCACGGGGGCTGGGGCAGCCAGTCTCCCGACAACCCGTTCCGCGTGTCGATCTCGGTGCCCATGTTGAACAACGACACGAACAACGACGGGAACGTGTACGAAAGCAGAGTTCGCCTCACGTTCAACACCTCGAACTACGGGAACGGCTGGGACCTCACGGAGCCGAGCACCTACTCCGGCTACAACCTCGCGGTCGCGCTGCGCCGCGTGTTGGAGTCGGGGTCCAGCGAGGCGAACGCCGTCCTGCTAGGCATCCGATACGCCCTCTACACACCGCGTCCGGACGGAAACTACGTCTTCTCCCCCGTCGAGCAGCAGCTGTTGTCGGTGCAGCACGAGCGGTCGGTGTTCTACGACGGCACCGGGACGAGCTGCTTCAGCCCCTGTCTCTCGACGCCCGCTGCGTCCGGTGGGGTGCAGCAAACGTACAGCAACCCGTTCGCGGGGACCTACGGGCTGCCCTCGTTCCCGCTCACGAATGAGGACGGCGTCACGTACGGCTCGGCGCAGGACTGGTTTCGGGGCTGCGTGAAGCAGCTGGAGGAGCTAAACGACGGGCTAAACATCGCGACGCCCCCGCCTCAGTACCAGCTGAACACGTCGAACGCAACCAAGCGCGGGATGTGCTGCCAGTCCGACTACATGGCCGAGTTTCTGCAGTGTTTCCGGCGCCGGTGCGACTTGGGGTTTAATTCCGTGTACAACAGCGCGAACCCGTGGCGCGAGCCGCACAACCTGCCCGCCCAGTTTGACGACCTGTGGCGGCGCACGGACGCGACGCCGATGTTCTTCGAGGATCGGGACCTAGAGCGCGCGTTCTCCATGTACCACGCGATCGAACGGGGCTGCGACCTCGAGTACTCCGCGCGCGCCCTGCGGGAGCTCGCGAACGTGACGCTGGTGACCGACCAGAATTACCTTTCGGGGGTGGTGGAGGTCGAAATCCATCCCGTGCTGAAGGCGGAGCTGGCCGACTTCGACGCGCACCCGAGCGAGGGACGGTGGAGCCTACCGCGAGAGATTCTGGACCGGATGCGGGTGAACCTCTGGGACGACGTGGTGAGGCAGCACCCGCAGCTGCTGGACTACCACGGCGCGGAGGTGGGCAACATCTACGACGTGCGACGGGACACGGCCCTGAACTTCGTGGACCTCGGGCTGACGCACTACGGCTTCGAGGAGCCGAATGTGGAGAAGTACAGCGTGAATCTGCTGCAGTTTGGGAAGGTTCCGACAGAAGTCGCAGCCGTGTTGAAGGTGCAGCACGAATCGGCACCTGGGTTCTTCCATTTGCGGAGCGACTGGAACTGGATGGGCTGCTTCGTGGCGGAGAGTGTCGGAGGCTGGGTGCGAGCTGAGATGGACGCGTACGATCATGGCGGCAGCGCTGATGCTGGGAACGATCCGCCGCGCCAGCTTTGGAGGCGGATGGAGCGAGGTCTGGACTTCAGTGCCGAAGAAGCGGAGAAATTGGCTATTGATGAGGAGACGAGTTCGAGAGGTGGCAGCGACACGAGAAGGATGGCAGCTTCTAGCTCCAGCGCCAGTAAGTACCTCATGCTGTCGCGCATGCGCACGCACCGAGCGATGGTCGAGAGGAAACGCCTCCTGACGGAGGCGGCCGAGCCGGCGGAGACAAAGTGCGCTCGAGCGTGCCGAGGCTACAATCACTTCGCTTTGCGGCGGCAAGACGACAACAGCATCGCTTGCTTTTGCGGAAACCGACTCTTCGAAACTGTGAACACCACCAGTCGCACGAAACTGAGCGAGGCTGTCGTGTCGAACGCAACCTGCTTCTGCCAAGCGCCGTTGTATACACCCGATTCGGACTCTGATTCCCACTGCGTGTACAGAAACGGATTTGACTACAACACCAGCGGTATCTCGTACAACTTCACGCTGCCGCAGCCACATTCGCCCGCGCTCACGCACAGCATCTCGAATCGCGAGCTGAAGGTGCGGCGCAACACAGATACAAAGTGTTTGCTGGACCAGTGCAGCGCGGAGCTGTGGCACGGCTTCGCGCGGCTGGGGCTGGGGGAATGGCAGGGGTACAACGGCACAGTGTACAACTTTTCGGCGACTACGGCCTTTACCAGCTCGTCCGTGCTCGACAGCAACGGCGAGGCGTTTCTGGTGACGAGCTCGAACAGCGCGCGGCCCTTGAAATTGTGGGACGAGGGCCAGAATCTGTTTCAGTTCTTCGACCAGAACGCGCTCTTCGGCAGCAGGCTGTACCCAGCGGAGTATCCGAACGCGATGGACGCTGGTGCGACATCGGCAACGCCGAAGGATTTGTTTGCTACTGTGATGTCTCCCGACCGGTTTTTCCGCAACTTGGCCGTTTGCCTGAACACGTCGCCGAACGCGGCACAGCCGGTGCGGTTCGGAAACTGCTGCCCGCTCTTGTCCGCATACTCCGGCTGCGTGATGAGCAAGTGTGACGCGAACGCGACCTTCAAGTACGGGTACCAGACCTCCGACGCCAACGCCGCGGCGCAGGTCACCACGTGGCAACAAATCTGGCCGAGGATCGCGCAGCAGTGCGCGTTCGGCAACGACACGGAAAAAATGCAGAACCACACCTACCTCGGTTTTCGGGAGCGCTTCGGCTTCGACGCGTTGCGCGTGGACGATCTGTCGCAGCGATCCCGCGAAGACCTGCGTGGCGTGTTCAAGGAATTGTTCGAGACCGAGCTCAAGGCGCGGGGCAGACTCGCGCCCTGGCAAAGAGTGTACGTGAAGAACGTCGAAGTGGGGGAACACCGAAATCGTGGCGGCAACACGTACGAGGGACCGGCGGTCGGACTCAGCTACAACGATGAGAACGCGACGAACGAGCCTTCTTCGGTGCCCGCCGACGGTACTGGAAGAATTGGAAGCAATAACCAAGCGCAGTACTTTTTGCTGGACCCGCGACTGTTTGAAGAGCACCCGGGAGAGCTTGTTGGCGACGCTAATGCGACCGCAAACATCGGGATGCGATGCGAGGCCGCGGGGATTGCCGGCGTTCAATTGGAGAGCCTGGTCCCCTCGGAGTGCGGGGAAAGCCAGGTAAAGCATTTTGTGGAGCACGTCGCGAGCCAGGTGTGGCCCCGGCCGTTTGTAAACCATCCGAACGAGCCGAGCACGCGGATAGTGCGCGTCAACCACTTCGGCTGCGAAATGTTTGGCTTGGAGCCTTTGGCCGGGCCCGCGTGCATTTCCGAAAGCAGCGACGCGCCAACAAGACTGTGGATGGCCGACGGTGGGGCGAATCCGGCGGGGGCAGGGAAGATAGTGGCGGCTGTAGGGCCGGGCCTTATGCAGGCGGATGAAAAAAAGCCGCGCGGCTGCGTCTGGAATGCTGGACAGCAGAAATTTCAGTACAACGGCGCGGCGCCCACGGCTTACGACTTCCGGCTCGTGACTGAGACGGCGTTCGTGCTGTGTTTGGACACGAGCAACAAGCAGTGGCCGAGTACGCTCAACGAAGCAGCTGGCGATGGCCAGGTCACGAAAGACTTTTCGCGTAGTCGTCCGCAGGGCTGTTTCATCGAGCAGAGCGACAGCGCCTTTCAGAGGAAGTACAACTGGTACCGCGGGCAGGTGGCGCACGAGGCCAGCCGGCCAGAGGTGCCGCGCTGGCTGGTGTGCCGCGCGCGGAATGATGGTTTCTACACTCCGTACGCCGAGTCCGAAGTGGCGGCAGACGGAAGTGTGTTGCTAAAGCCGCTCGCTTTTCTCGGGGGGATCTATAACTATCAGCGCGGGAGGATGACGATGAACCGCACCCGGTACGGCACTCGTTCGGATTTGGCGTGGAATTTGACGGTGGAGTGGTTCTACGGGCCGTTTCGAGCCCCGCTGAACGTCACCGCGGAGTCGGCGCTGGAGCTGCTCGCGCACAACGGAAGCATCGACCGCCGGGCCCTGCTGACGCGCAACAGCAGCGCTACTTCGGAGCAGGCTGCCGGGCAGCAGCACGCCGAGGTGTACGAGTACTTCGACCACCACTCTGCGGCGTCCGACACCGACCGCGCGGCGCGCAGCAAAGGGATCTGCTTCTGGCCGAAAATGGAGGCGGACGCCGGAAACGGGGGCGGTGGAAGCCCCAGGAGCACGCTGTCGAGCGAAGTGCTCGTAAGAGCTCGGACACTGCTGTCGCCGGTCTCCGCGTGCGAGGCCGAGTGCTCGAAAGACCACCGGTGTAGGTTCATCTCGTACGCCGAGATGGGGCCGGCGGGTCACGGCGGCTGGCTCTCGGCCGGACACTGCTTTCTCTTCGCAGTCTGTAACACGACGCTGAACAGTACGGACACCGCGGATTTCTTCGTTACCAAGCGCAAGATCACAAGCCTGGTTCCGTTGGGAAGGAACGCCAGCGTTGGGGATTTCGTCCTGAACACGGACGACCAGGAGGTGCAGGACGTGTCCTTCTGGCGCGAGCTGGTGCCCGAAGACACTTGGGTGCCCACGACGTCAACGACCACGCCGAAGCCGTACCAGTGCGTGGTTGATCATTGTCTGGAAGGTGCGTCCCCTCCCGCGGTTACTTGGCAGAGTGTTTACCCGCGGTTCTCGAGCGAATATCGCGAGAGCAGCAGTAGGCCCAGTCACTACTTCTACGTCGAAAGCAGCTCATCGTCCGGTGAGGAAGCTGGGGAAGGCTCGTCAACGTCTTCATCGGCCGCCCCGACCGAGCCGCCGGAACACGAGTTGCTGACGTTCGACGTGGCACGGCTGCAAAGTTTCGAGAACTGCTTGTACCCATCAATCCGGCCGGAGTGTTGCGACGCCGCACGACAGGTGGCGGTGTGCTACGAAACCGCGAGTCCGAGTCCATGCGCGGGCGGGCACCACAACGATGCCGAATTTAACAGAACGGCGCTCCTGACAGTCTGTGCCACGACCACAACCACCACTACCACGACCACAACACCGGCGTACTACTGCTTGGTCACACACTGCCTAACCGGACCGGATGCGCCGTCGTGGACGGGGATATACCCAGCGTTCAGCAGCGAATACGTAGAGAGCGGAGCGTACCCTGGGTACTACGCTCTGCGGCAGTCGGACGAATCGTCGTCGAGCAGCTCGATGGCGCCGCCAGATGGTAGCAGTAGCAGCTCTCCGGCGCCGCCAGGCGGACCGCCTCCAGATGGAGGCCCGCGAACGCTCTACTACGATTACGAGCGGTTTTTTGCATCGGCGAATCGTCTGCTGCTCGAGTCCAGTTCGAGCAGTAGCGCAGCGCCAGGGTCGCCAGACGGGACAACATCCGCCGGACCACCGGAGCATCTGCTGACGCTCGATGCTGCGAAGTATGACAGCTTCACAAAATGCCTGTTTCCCGGGATTCAGCCACAGTGCTGCGAAGCTGCGCGCCAGATCTATCCGTGTTATCAGGCAGCAAGCTCAGGAGGCCCGTGCCACGGCAACGACGACCGCGAGTTTAACACGACCAGTTTGATGACGGTATGCTCTACCTCTACGACTACCACGACGTCCACTACCACTACGACTAAGCCGTATCAGTGCCTGATACAGCATTGCTTGCGTGGCCCAAGCCAAGTGTCGTGGCCGACTATTTACCCGCCGTACAATAACGAGTATGAGGAGAGTTCGGCATTCCCTGGGCATTTCGAGCACAAGCATCATAATAGTGAAAGTACCTCGACGGTTTCCCCGACGGCCGGCGATTCGACCACACCCAAACCGGAGCCGAGAAGTAGGAGGACACGAAGGAGGTTAGAGCCGGAAACGCACTGTATGGCAAACGGCGTTGAGCATGAGGGCTTCTGCGAAAACCCGAACGAGCCACACTACAACGATCAGGCCGCTTGTGAAGCCGATCCCCGCTGCCACTTCGGTAGCCAAGGCGACGGAGCGGATGGGGCGACGACGGCCGATCCGAAAGCTGCAGCCGCGTCAACCGACACACCGTCTTCCGGACCGCCCGCCACCACGGGCGCACCGACGACAACGGCAGGGCCGCCCGACCACCTGATGACGCGCGAAGAAACCATCATCGAAAGCTTTGCGCGATGCTTATTTCCGTCCATCCAGCCCGAGTGCTGTGAAGCTGCGCGGCAGGTGCACGTCTGTTACGCGAATGCGC
Organism: Amoebophrya sp. AT5.2; assembly: GCA_005223375.1. Lineage (NCBI taxonomy): Eukaryota > Dinophyceae > Syndiniales > Amoebophryaceae > Amoebophrya > Amoebophrya sp. AT5.2. Next base: position 9,920 of record RXOD01006398.1, read on the forward strand.
AGCCGAATATGTGCGATGGAAACGACGACAGCGAGTTCAACATGACGAGTTTCTTGACTGTGTGCTCGACTTCCACCACGACCACAACCAGCACCACAAGCACAACGACTACAACGCCGATCTTCTACTGCTTGGTGACGTATTGCCTCCGTGGACCAGATGCGCCATCGTGGACAGGGATTTACCCCGCGTTTAACAGTGAGTACGTGGAAAGCCCATCGTATGCGGGCTACTACGAGTTGCAGCAGCAAGGAGGAGCCTCCTCTTCGAGCAGTTCGATGGCGCCGCCAGATGGTACTAGCGGTAGTAGTTCGTCGGCGCCCCCTGGGATTCCCTTTGGAGGTCCGCGCGTGCTCTACTACGATTCCGAACGGTTTGTCCCATCGCCGATTCGATTGCTACTTGAGTCTAGTTCAAGTAGTGCTCCTCCCGGGCCACCGCCACCCGACTCGACGACGTCCGCCGGACCGCCGGAGCATCTGTTTACGCTCGACGCTGCGCAGTATGACAGCTTCACGAAGTGCCTATTTCCCGGGATTCAGCCACAGTG
>RXOD01006399.1:0-10466 GCA_005223375.1 Amoebophrya sp. AT5.2
AGTCCTTCCCTTAGTCCTTTCCTCAGTCCCTTTCCTCAGTCCCTTTCCTCAGTCCCTTTCCCTCAGTCCCTTTCCCTTAGTCCCTTTTCCTTAGTCCTTTGCTTTCCCTGTTAGTCCGCTCCCTTTGTCCGTTCCTTTTTTTTCACTATTTGCCGCCTGCTGCGTTGTGCGTGGCGGCTGCGTGGCTGTCATCTGGCAAGTGCCCTGCTGGCCGGCCACTAGTTCGATGCTGTTTCGCCCCCTCTTCCCCGCTTCTTAGCAGCCCAGGGGCCACTGTTGGGCACACGCGGGGCCGCGGTGGGGCCTTTTCTTGGCCACCGCTTGAACACTACATGAGAAGACCTGCCGAGCAGCACACTACGCTACGGTCGCCGGCATTGTTTCCACGGTTGCGGCGATCTCATCTCCAAAAACGTCAGAGGGCTCCTTTCATGTGGAAGCTTTTTTTTCACCTCGTTGTGCTCGTGCGGCGTACGGAAGGCATGTCGCAGTGTGCGCCCATTTGCCGTCGTGTCTGCTGGTGCAAGGCGTTGTTTGCAACCAGAAGACTCTGGCCCGTTTTCTTTTCTGCGGAAATGGCCTTGTTTCCGTGATCAATTACAACCGTAGCGCCGGCAGTCGGAAGCGAGATCAAAATGCAGATGTGATCTCGGATCTTACCGCTCGCTCTGGTTCTTACGGCGCAGGTGATTACAGCTAGGATCACATCACCTGGCTGCGCAAAAGAGACATACAGCAGTCCAGTCCTGTGTGGTCGGGCCGCGTCAGGCATCTGTCAGTCTGTATCTGCCGGATCAGTGTTCTTTTTCATTTTCGTTGGCGCAGGAGTAGGAGATAGCGTCCCTTCGGCGTTTCTCAAAACCTGTCAGCTCTTCCCGCGTTACTGGCTCTGGAAGTAAGTATTAAAACGATTTCCAAGAAGGTGTAAAAAAACGGCGCAGATCAAAATGCAGATGTGATCCGTTGCGCCGGCAGTCGGAAGCGAGATCAAAATGCAGATGCGATCTCGGATCTTACCGCTCGCTCTGGTTCTTACGGCGCAAATGATTAAGTACAGCTAGGATCAGATCATCTGGCTGCGCAAAAGAGACACACAGCAGCCCCCTCCTGTGCGGTCGGGCCGCGTCAGGCATCTGTCATTCATCTGCATCGGCCTGATCAATGTACTTTTTCATTTTGTATGGCGCAGGAGTAGGAGATAGCTTCGGCGCTTCTTACACGGCTAACAAACCCTTCCTTGTTGTAGTTGTTCTCACTCACATTTATAGTTCGTGAAGTACTTATTTTTTGTTCCGGCGGTCGCGGTCTTTTTCAAGTGCTTATTTTTTGTGCTAAGGTTTTCCCCCGTAAGGCCAGAACGCCCTCAGCGCTTTTTTCCTCTCAGCCTCTGCGTCACCGCTTTTCTTGACAGCACTTAATCCATCCTCCTTACCAAGATGGCCACCGGCTACGACTCAGTTCCTGTCGCGCGCTCGCAGCAGTCAGAACAGGTTGCGGACAAGCATCAGAGCCAGGAGGAGCAGCCCCGCGACGCTGAGGAATCCCGGCAGACGCGCTTTCCTTATTGGGCTATCGCGCTCATCATCGTCGGCAGTGTGCTTTTCGTCGGCCTCATCATCGGCGTACTCGTGTATGCCATGCAAAAGTCTAGTGCCTGCGACTTCGGGGACGCTTTTTGGAAACGCATCGACGCCGACTTTTGGAAACGCATCGACGCCGACGAAGACAAGTTCGCGGCCGACGTCCCGGGCGCGGGGTTTCTCGATCCGCCCGACAGTGCGAGGCGCGCGCAGCAAGTTTTTTTGCGGCAGGACGGTAGTCGCGACTACCGCGGCGGGGATTACAATCTGGTCTGGGCGATCGAGCCGGAGACGCGTTGTGGTAACGAGGAAATAAATCTAGAGCGCGACTACCGTTGCGCGTTTCAAATCCGCCTCAACATCGGCAGCGGCGACCGCAGCGCGCGGGATCTCCCGCTGCTTCTCGACACCGGTGGCGGATCGGCGGTCTGGTACCGGGACGAGGTGTTCGCCAGAGGGCTGTTCTCGAAAACGAAGCGGCACGCGTCCACGACGGAAAGCCCTTTAGCCGTGGCCGCTGCGCACAAAGTGGCCGGGAAGGAGAGCGAAAACGTCGTGCAGGTGCACTACCCCGCACATGGGACCGTCGAGGGCCGCTTGGTGCGGGACGTGGTGGCGGTGGCGGCCACCGAGTCTGCGCAAAATGGGCGGTGGGCGGGTGAGCCGCTGGACGTGGGTGGGCACGCGCGGGACAGCAGTCTCGCCCTCATCCGGGTCACCACGGAGCCAACCCCCGCGGCGTCGCAGCAAGCGAACGTGGGGGGCTTGACAGATCGGGGCATATTGGGGCTGGGGCCGCGAATCCAGCGCGCCGGCGCAGCCCAGTTTGCGGAGACGCGCGAAAACGCGATGGGGCTGTCTCCCTCCGTGCCCGCGTCGACGTTCCTGGAAATGCTGTCCGTGCACTTGGACCGCGCAGCGAAAATAAAGGGAACAGCGGCCACTGCCCCGGTTTTTTCCTTCGATGTGACGGCGCGGGACGGTTCCTGGCTGGACCGCCCGCACTTCGTTGTCGGGGGCACGCCGCCGGGGCTGTCGCTTCGGAAGTTTCCGATCGCGAAGGAATTACAGTATAGTGGCCATGACCTGATTGGTCCGAGAGGGCTGCTTACGTTCCTGTGCGACCTTATCCTTGAAACGCACAAGGAGCCGCTCACGGATAACGCACTAAAACTCTCCGCCTTAAAGATTTTCAATAAGCCGCATCGCTTTATGCCGGAGCTTCTGCAGCGCCTGGGTAGTCTGCAAGCAGCGGAGAAAGACAAACCGCTTGCGCAACAGAAGTTCTCCTATGCCCGCTTGCGCGAGGTGCTCGACTTCCGGAGTGATCAATGGGTCCTGCATGCGAAACGAATCCGGATTGGGAAGACCATCGTGGATGCCTCCGAGAATTGGTTTACGGCGGTAAACCAAGAGGATGCGCCGGCAGACGAAAAGTCGTTCTATATGGAGACGGCAGTGAAAGGGGTCCACGACTGGTCGTTCGCTTACCCCGAAGATATGACTGAAGAAGAGGCGGCGTTTGGCGGCGATATCGCGCGCTATTCCCTCAGTAACGGATCGTCGTGGAAACGGCCGCAGAAGAACAAGCTGATTACTGTCGGAAAGCAGAGTGAGGAGCGCAGCGAGGACCGCCGGTGGCGCATAGTGCTGGATTCGGGCGCCTCCATTCTCGATCTCAGTCCGCCCTTGTGGAAAATTTTCGAGCGGAAACGCGCTAAAAAGTCGTGCTTAGACGGCCCAGAGATTGGCGTTGAGCTGGCCATCGAGAGCGGAGGCAGCGAGAGCGAGTTTTGGTACTTTGTCACCCCGAAGGATTATTGCTACTGCGGGAAGGATGTGGCGAACGAAGGTGCCTGCGTGAGCGAGTCAGCACATGCTGCTGAGCGGGCCATTCACATTCTCCTGGGGCTGCCCTTCCACCGAGCCTTTTACGTCGGGTACGACTGGCAAAGCCAAGCCGTACTACTGCCGGAGCTGCGCAGCATGTAAGGCCAAGGCGTTACAACAAGAAGGCATTTCTATTTGCATAGGACAGCGCCGCTCCCGTCTTCGGGCGTGGAAGAACACTGCGGAGCGAGGGGGAAAGAAGACTTTGACTTCTTCTGACGCATGGGCTATGATAGGACGCGCTCAATAGACATGCTGCTGCTGTGATAAATTTTTCTGCACCTGCTGTGATATCTGGTGTTGATTGTGTTCTGCTGTGACTCATTAGCGCATCTTGTCGCCGCTGGATTGCTACCTCGAAGTGAGTGGTCGCTGGTGCTGAGGCAGTGGCGGCCTTTTTCACATGAGTGCGTTGTTCGTTTGTGTTCACAGGATTCTCTGCTCAGCAATTCTCTGTTCTTCTGAGATCCCCTGGGGATCCTCTGCTGCCCCGGTATGATTTCCTAGCATGATTGCGCTCGTTGTGGAACCTAAATTCGTACGCATTTCGGTGCTTCATGAATACTGGCGGACCACAACCATTCGGCTTCGGCAACGAATCTCCTACATCAAACGGAAACGTATTTATATCGGGAATCATATTGTACTTCGGTATATATTCGTGACTCCCTTGTGATTTCGGTACTCGTCGCACGCATGCACGCACTTGATGAGCTCGTGAACTCGTGGCAGCTATGCGGATGAGACTTCGGGAATGTTGTGAGACTTGCACCAGTATGCCGCCGCTTTGACTCTGCTGGTGGAAAACAAGAATAAGAACATCAAACCCCGAAGAGCTGAAGCGTAGCCACGGCGCTCCAGCCTCTGAGTGAATCCATCGGAAACCAATACGGAATTTTTCTTCAAAACAGAAAAGGAAAACGCGACAATCGCCTTGCTTAGCTGGAGGAGAACGCTGCGAAAAATTAAAGAGGCCATCTTCGTCTTTAACTCCGAACACGCTCTGCTACTGCTTGAGGCTCAAAACTACCTGACACCAACCGGCGCCGCTCTCTCTCTCTCTCTCTGCTCTTCTCTCTACCTGCTCTAAAAGTAAAAAGGGATCAATCTTCTTAGCCATCGCTTTTTGATTTTGGTTTAACTTTAAGTTCAAGCCAGAGCAAGCCAGCGACGCCGACGGCGACGTAAGGCTAAGGGTAAGCACAGAAATATAGTTGTACATAGATAGAGATACTACATTCATACAAGCACATCAGCCAAAGCCAGAGAGACGCCATGCAAAACTGGCGGAGGGGGGTCGCGGCCGTGTACGTGCTGCAGGGTGGTCCCTGTCCCCTTCAAGAGCTGCATCATGCCTCCTCGGAGGTCTTCGCTGTCTCTGTAGTTTCGCACACGCACGGCGAGCAGGGGCAGGAGGATAACCATGACGGGGGAAGCCGCGAGAACCACCCGGCCGACGCTGCACCAATCACAGTCAGGAACGCAGTAAGTGGCAACAAGGTCGGCGAGGTGCCGTACGAGGCGAGCGGAAACACTCGCACAGACACAGCTCGAGGGGTGAAGCGGAAATTGAGAGAACTACTTAATGCCGATCCGGGCACGGAGTTTCGCTTACAGAACGCCACCACCGGCGCAGTTCTGGATGATGACAAGCCGGTGTTGAGTCCGGGCGAGGCGCTGACTATGGTACGGCTTCCGCCCGACGCCTTGCCGAAGCTGAAAGAACTTGCGAGGGTGGAGTGGGGGGGGGAAAATGGAAGCTCTTGGGATTCGCGCAGTAGACGTCCGGAAGTAGCAGCGGGAAATGAACAACCGTTCCAGGTGCGGATCCACGGTCCGGTAGTAGCAGAAGTGGGAATTGAACAACGGTTTCGGGACCGCGTGGAGCGCTTCGTGCAGGCCTTGCAACACCAGGCCGGGTCGGACGGCCTGTGCGGAGTGGCCAAGGGCCTGTATCTCTTAGCGAAGGACCCGAGGCTTTCGACGATCCACAAGTCAGTCAAAATCCTCGCCCAAGGTGGACGTGGGTGGGAACTAGGTGATGATCCCGTCCAAGTGGAGGGAGGCACTACAGTGAACAACAAGGAGGAGGAACATATACATATAGAAGCTAGGGATATAGAAGAAGAGACGAGGAGGTGGTGCAAAGAAAACGAAGAAGACGGCTACGGCAGCGTCCGGGTCGGCGTTCGAGGTGACCCTGAAGAGGGCAAGCACGTCGGTGTTGATACGCGGCCCATTTTTGTGAAAGCAACGGTTTGGGAATTCGAAAACGCTAGTATCGAGGTCCCTTGTGTGCTGCTCGGGCCGGTCCCTCCGGTTGTCGAAACGGAGACGCAAGGGCAAGCTGCTGGAGGCCCTAGTTTTGCCATGGTGAGTCCGTTTGGATCCGGAATTGGCATGTTCTTCGAGTACGATCCGGAATACTCCATGTGCTTCGAGTACTTCAGGAAGGGCGAACTCTCTCTCTTGCAGCGCATCCAAGTGGTCGGCCCGACAATGAGGCACTCGCTCACTGGAGGCAGAGTACAGGCGCTCGCAGTGGAATTTGAATTGCACACTCCCCCAAGGGGCGCCGCAGTTCCTGCAGGAGAGGAGGTGTCGGAGTTCTGGGGGGATGTCAGCAATTGGTAGCGCCGCCGGCGACAGGACAAGGAGTGAGTCTCTCCTTCATGAAAAGTGGTTCACCTGGGCGGAAATACTATGCTATACTTAAATTGATGCGTCTCCCCTGTTCATCCCGTTCAGTCTCCTATTAATTGTCGCATAGGCATAGGTCTTCTCAAATTTTCCGATATGCAGCATCCAATCAATCAAAAAAAAAAGCTCGGCGCAAATAACTTATTGTTCTGCCACGTCAGAGTCAGTCGATTTATCGCCCTGGGTGAGGCTGGCTGCGGTCTGATCGGCCCTAGCGCTAGCCCGCCTCCTCCTGGGACCTATCGCACCTTTTGCTAGCGCTGGTTCGTCTTTCATACGGCCCCAGCCACACCCACTATCTTCCTGTGTATTAATTTGTACATAATTCATATTCTTATTCTATTCTTTGTGACTCTCTCTAGGTTAGGTATACGGGCTTCTATCTCGTTTCAAACTTCGGTTCTGGAGGGCATTCCATGGGTGGTGGTCCAGCCAGCTCGGGTCCTAGTATGCAAGTTCCCTTTCGAACTGGCCCCACTGGCCCTCTATATCTTTGGTACTGTGTAGAAATAGAAAACGGAACCGTCTGCAGCAAGGATGTGGTCGTCTACTTCAACCTGTAGGAGCACCGAGGGGCACTGGCTGGCACTCGGGCACAGGTTCACAATGCGAGCGGGCCATGTACTTCGTGAAGATAGCCACAGGCTGCTTTTCTACTAAAAAAAAATACTTTATATTAAACTTCGGTTTTGTAACGATGTGGCTCGTGAATTTGAGACAATGGCCCGCGCCTGGCTCCCTCGTCTGGAGTCCGGTGAGCGGCTGTTCTGTCTCTTTGACACCGTGGTCACCAACTACAACTTCTCATGTGGTTGCCGCGTTTCTCCACCTAGTACTATACTAGGTTGCCACACGCCTGGGCCTGGGAGGTAGGAGCACCTTTCTGGCGAGGCTTTCATCGGGGTCTGTCACGAAGAGAAAACATAAAGAGCTGGAAAGTAGGAGTTGGCGTTGAAGCGCTGGCGTTCTGCGTAAATTTAGCAAGTAGTACTGCGAAGTACTGTAGAAATAAAGTAGATTTATGTAGATACGATTAGTCGAATAGTATAGGCATACCGAACTTATGATGATGCCTCAGCTCTAGTGGTAGGCCAAGAGGGCCCTGCACTACGTCGATAGCTTTCAGAAATTCTAGTGGCGCAACTGTTCCCCGACCCCGTACACAGTTATAATATAAAGGAGTCGCAGAGGACTGTCCTCCGGAGTTCATGTTGATCTGCTGAGTGATGTTCAACTCCATGCCATCGATGCCAAAACGAGGATCCGCTGTGCGTAGGGAGCTCGAGCCGGTGTTCAATTTCTCAAGAATTTCCCTTGACTGTTTCTGTTGGCGTCCCGGATCGAGCCGGTGTTCAATTTCGCAAGCATTGCCCATGACACGATCACGATCAGAGTGTTCCCCGTTCTGAATTACTTAAGTAAATGCGATGGTGAAGGAGATCTTCTGACCGGTGGTACCTACTTAGGCGCATCGAGTTCCATGGGGATCACCGTGTCGCGAAGACGATCCACAAAAAGATCTCACAGATGGTGACGATGATGATGATGATGATGATGATGATGATGATGATGATGATGATGATGATGATGCTCTCGTGTTGTAACTACGATCAGGGCCAGGGGCTGAATCGCTTCACTATTGACATTTATTTTTGAGACCCTAAAATGGGTAATTACAATTTTTCGATCCATGGCTAGCAAGCTGGCCGCTCAATCCGCCTGAGCAATTCTCTTTTTCTGTTCTGAGATCCCCTGGAGATCCTCTGCTCTGAGATCCCCTCCTGGAGATCCTCTGGTCGGAGATCACCAGGTTCAGCTACATCGGAGATTCTTCTGATTGGTGGATCTCCGATGTGGCTGAGCCTGCTGTTGAATCTAATCACCTATGAGCTTGAGGATCCGTCACTAGTACAGGGACAAAGGCAATAGCAAATAAAGGCAAAGGCCTACGGCTTCGGGTACAAAGAAAAACTTACTGGATAGACTGCACATTTCGACTCAGCGATTGAGGCGCAGGACGGGAGAGTGATTGTCCTCGATAAAAAGGCGCATAATTTATAATTGCTTCCGATGACCATGACACGCGGTGGAGGAGATAGCGTCTTGTGTGAAATCTCCTGTACCTAAGCCAGCGCCAGCAGCAGCACAGTAGTTATCGCGCATACCAAACGCAGAACTTGAGGTTGCATTTTTTTTTTCGATTTCATTATATCGCCCCCCGACTATATCCATCTTGTTTGCTTTGCAAGTAGAATGGCCACCGAACAACAGCAGCACCCTGATCGATTAGTAGAGCTAGACGCGACATCTTCATGCGCTCCAGCGGCGACTCTGCTGCAGCAGCAGCCAGACGAGGCGCCCCCACCGCAACCAAACGATCAAGATCAGGCTCATGGAACTACAAGCGCAAATGTCGCGAAGTGGATGCGCGTCGCGTGCGAGGAGGCCCGAATCGCCAAAAAGAAGGGGGAAGTACCCGTCGGGTGCGTGTTCGTCGACGAGGACGTGGAGAGTGGGATGAATGAGCAAGAACATGCCCGACAGCCTGCCATTCTCGCGCGGGCCCACAACCAAACGAACAGGGAGCGCAATGGCACGCGGCACTGCGAAATGGTCTGCATCGACCAGATATGGCGGGACGCGTCGATGCAGAGGACCGCTTCGGTCGCTGCCCGAACCCCCACTTCAAGTCCGAAAAAAACTCCGATGGTCACACTCACAGCTAGCAGCGCTAGTGATCATGTTGTGGTCCAGGACCCCGTGCCCGCCCTGTCGAAGGGCCCTGATGAAGATGCGCAGCAGCCGCCCAGCCCGATGAATTTCGCCTCCAAAATGAGGAACGCGACGCTGTATGTAACGGTGGAACCCTGCGTGATGTGCGCGGGTGCTTTGGTTCTCTGCGGCGTGAAAAAAGTGGTCTTCGGCTGTTTCAACCAGCGGTTCGGCGGCTGTGGCGGCGTCGTCACCGTGCCGGGGGTGGTGCTGTGTGGAGGTGCTGAAGATGAAAAGCAGTCGCCGACGCCGGCCCCTCGGGATGAACATCAATTCGGGGAGGGGCTGCGTCGAGGCGCAGGAACGGACACCTGTCCGCGAGAACTCGTTCTTGAGGACCAGCACAGAAACGGGCACGAAGTGTGTAGGGGGGGAACGGCCGTCGACGAGCCGCTGGCTGCCATACAAGCGGCGGAATTCGAGGCGGAAGCGATCGACCTGCTCCGATCGTTCTACGAACGCGGAAACCCAAACGCGCCAGACGCGAAGCGACAGAGAAAACTTTGATCATGGATCATGAACCTATTACAAGGTCGTGGGACTGAAGAAGCGAAGCGACAGCGTTAACCCATATATCTGACGACCAAGAAGCGACTATGGTTGTGTATTCTTCCGCGCGAAGAATGGCATGATCGCCAAAAGAACGACCACTACAGCAACAATGAAAAAAAATTGGCGACGAGGCAGATGGTTCGGCTTCGCCGAGTAGCTGTTGCAAGCATCTCGAGCTCGATGCTCGTCCCTCTGACTCTGGCTGGGGCTTTGTGGCTGTGTTCATTGACTTCGTGAAGCGAATCTACTTTTTCTTTTTTTCTTTCGTGTGGTTACCGTTACCCCGCGCCAAGGTCAGATAGACAGGAGTGTTTCTCGTCACCAGACTAGCACTTTTACCTCCTTCATCCTCTATTCTTTCAGACTACATACTAGAATCAAGAATATGACTTCTACCAGCCGACGCGACAAGTCTCCTAAGCCGCGGGGGGGCAGCTCCGCCTCCCGTGCGTCGACTACGCCGACGTCCACGTCCGCAAAGGCGAGAAAAAAGTCTGCTGGACGCGGCACAACGAGAGCTGCATCCCCTCTCGACAGCGCAGCAGCTAAAACAAGGGAAAATCAAAATGCCGCCTCGCCGCTCCACAGTTTTGCGGCTGCTGCCAGTTACGTGGTCGTTTCGATGTTGATGACGCTGCTGAACAAGCAGATCATTTCCAAGGTGCGGTTTCCCGGCACCAATTTTCTGCTCTTTTGCGAGTGCTTCATCGCGACCGTGCTCGTCTACCCCACACTACAACAAAAGCCCCAACCGCTCCAACCACAAAATTTGAAGTACCTGTTTCTCTGCACCGCGGCGAAGGCGGGGAACATGTACTTCAGCTTTCTCTCCTATGGCCATTTATTCATATTCTACTTCACGTCTAACTACTTTAAAAATTTTGAACTACTGCCCGGCGGCGGGGCACGGGGCTGGAAGGAGTAGGGAAAAGGTTCAGACTCCAAGCCCCTTCACCACAGCGGGAGGCATCC
>RXOD01006400.1:0-10465 GCA_005223375.1 Amoebophrya sp. AT5.2
TGCTACTACTACCACCGCCCCCACCTCCGCCGCACTGTTTGGTCTGGTCGATGCAGTACGGCTTGATCACAAACACGAACAGCAAGACGATCAGCAGCACCGCGCCTGCCACCGCCGTCCACACGAAGCAGCACATCAGGCAGCGTTTCTTGCTCTCGTAGGACGCCTGGTGCACTTCGGCCTCCTCCAGCTTTTCCACGCCCCGGCCCACGTACTCGTCCGTCTTGTCCACGTACTCCTCGATCGACATGAGCTGCTTCTCCTGGTTCTCGACGAGCGCGGAGAGGTAGACGAACAGCTCGGACAGCTCCAGCACGGACTGCTCTAGCTCCAGCATGGCGTCGTGGTTGTCCTGCATCGTCACCAGCTGGTCGCGAAGCTGGTGGGGTTTTAGATTTTTGTTTTTCGCTTCACTCCGACGAGCGGATTGGTTTTGCTGATCAAGCGAGCATCATGGATCATACCAAATCGGTAATTATCAACGACAGGTAATAATATTCCTCCCTCATTATAGCAAGAAGTCTTCGTCAATAGGTATCTAGATCTACCGCTTCGTTTTCGCTTTTGGTGGCTCTGTTGTATTGCTTTTTGATGAGTCCGCGAATTTTTTCCGGGTCTCCTTCCACCATTTCCTTCACTTCGTCTGCGCCCGCGTCCGGGTAGAGGACTTGCAGTTGTTTCCGCATCCTTCCCCGCGTCGCCGTCTCGAAGTTGGTTTGCGCCGCGAGCAGTTTTTTGATGGCGTCCTGGAACCGCTTGGAGCTCTGCGTGAGAATAATCCCGCAGTAGTCTTTTTCGCTCTTGCTGAGGGAGCCCGCCTGCTTCTTGGACAGCGTCTCCAGGTCATCGAGACACGCCTTCACCTTCAAGTTGTACTGTTTGGACTGATCGAGGTAAATCTGCATCTCCTTCACCTTCTCGGATTCCTCCTTCCCCGTGTGCACGTTCCGCACACCGACTGCCAACACGTCAATGTTGTGCGACACCGTCTCCAAATCCTCCAGGTACCTGTTGTGGTCAGAAAGCGATGGATTCGATGCGAGAATAGTCGCGATATAAATATTCTTTGTTCTTTGGTGGATTTCTTGTGTTCGATGAAGGAACGAATGCTGGTTGGTCAATTCATTGCTCTTTTTCTCCTGTATGAATTGCGCACCGTACTACCGAATGCTGGGGACACGACCGTCCTGTCGCGAGTGGGATCGGTCCTCCTCCATTTTGAAAATCGATCGCGAACGAAAATGAAAATCTAAAAATTTTCTATCAAAGTATCTGCAGACGCAGATAAGTACTCCTTGAGGTCCTTCTCGATATCCTGTAGGACGCGCATGATTTTGGATCCGCTGGCGGACGTGTAGGTCGCTGCGGAGGATTCTCCGGCGCGCTGGAGGCCGGGCAAGAGCATATCCCTCTGATCGCTGTCGCTTACGCCGGCGGCGGCCCGGAGGCCCTTCAACTTGGACCGGGGTTTGCTCATTGAATCGGAATAATGGGTACAAAAGTCAAAAAGTATTTGTTAGAAAAAGTATCCGTATTGGGGTGGCGACCGCATAGTTAGTTCCAATGAATTGGCCGTAGTCGCAAGAGTGCTGCCACCTGGTCGATTGATTGAAGTACGGTGTGGTTGGTTTCGTCACTTTGCGGTACATCGCCAGAATATGGGGCAGGCGACGAATGACGCATTATACGAACCGAATGACGCAACTTTCGAAAAAAACAAAGACGATCATGCACGGTTTCGCGGCAGCCATCGTAGCGATGGAGAAATAGCACGACCGACCGACAATTTGCTGTCCGGCAAACCGAGTCAAAGATGGGCTTCGATCCGATGGTCGCACAAGGAAGGGATGAAGCCAGCCGATACCGTTACCGAAGCACGAAAGAATAAGAAAGAGAAACAGCCAGCGATTTGATTTACTTGTTTATTTCTTCGTCGACCGTGGGCATTCTCCTTTTTCTTTCCGGCTGCACTGCATACTCAATAAATCTCTTGCCCAACGAAGAAACCGACATCGACAGCAGCAGACACCGATAGTCTATTCTGCACGCTGCCGCGCCCATGTGTGTGCTTTCGAGCAACCGATGAGTACCTTACAAACTTCCGGGGTTAGCAAGCGACACTGGATTCAACCATTCCGTGACCACCGACGTCCGTTTTTTCTTACAACGAGCTGTAAATCCTGGCTCACTTCAGTCGCGCGCGCCTAGCGCGTTTTAGGTGGACGCGCAGTGGGGGCGTCACCTGAAATAAGCTGAATTCATGCTACTTCACATACAAAAAAACAAGGCCACCTATAATCCAAAAAAATTTCTCTTCGTAGGCCGCAGCTACTCGAAAAATTTTTCTCCGCGTCCCCACATTTATTAGACGAGGCCCAAAATTTTCGATTGAGATTTCCCCCTTTCTGTTCATCCCCCTCTGGATGGGTTGTAGATTTGTTTTGCTGCTCGTGTTCGTCCCGGTGCTGCCGGGCTGTCGAGTAGTGCGAATTGTCGGAAGGTCGGCGCTCTGCTTGTTGCTGGTTCTGACACGGGTGCGTTTATTCCCGCCGCCTCCCCCATCGCCCCTAACTGCAGCTTCATCGCTCGTTCCCGTTTCCGCCCCGTCGTTCCGTAGTCGTCCCGCCCAAACTTTCGCCGAAAATGCTCGATCGCCGCCGCCTCCATGCGGTTTACTGCTCGCTTTGCCCGTGCGAAGTTCGCCGCGTCCTCCAGTTCTTTTTTCAGCCGCAGCCGCTCCATCTCGCGCGCCGCCTTCGCGTCGATCAGCTCTGGTCGCCGCCGCGGCTTCAGCACGCAGTCGTCCGGGATGCAGGAGTCGTCCGAGGCCCAGCCGTCCTTCTCCGCGTCGTTGCGGCGCAGCACGCGCAGCGCGCCGTGCGTGGGGCCGATCCGTTTTTTCGGGGCCTTCGGCGCGCAGTTGTTCCACCGTATGGTCTCGGCCATGGACTTTATGAAGGGACCAGCGATGGTAAGTGGGGAACTGGTAAGTGCTAGGGGATGGGTTTCTTTCCCCTTGGCGATGGCGGATTCTTGCCTTAGCGGTGGCGGATTCTTGCCCTAGCGATGGCGAGTGCCGATCAAGGCGCTCTGAAGATTCATGCCCGGGTCGGTGAAGGGCTCTGGGGCGGTTTTTAGAAATGGGCCCCCTTGTTTGGAATAGGGGGGGCAGGGAAGTAAGCCAGTGGGAGGGACCACGAGCGGAACAGAAAGGCCATGAAAACCCACGGGCTAGATGTAGATTGGTTATGGTGCTACTTCTACTAGGGCTAGAGCCTGACAGCAGGGCAAATAAAGCAGGCGCCAGCTAGCGTGGCGACTGATTCTTAGCTGCAGGCTGGAGAGGTGTCAGGCCTGCTGCCAACCGCGGACCGCCGCCTTCTCTCCTGGTGCAGACCTCACCATCAAAGGGGACCCCGAAGAGCCCCCCAAAAAATCCCTTACCACTTACTCACTTACCATCTGGTCTCGTGGGCATAGACTTGCGCCAGTCTGTCTCCCGCATCCCGTGCTCGGTGGCGAAGGGGGTGCGGTAGTCGAACCGGGTGATCAACTCCATCAAAGCCATGTCGAAGTCGATCTGGTACTGGTCCAGCGGGTGGTCGAACGTGTCGGTGCCGAAGGGGTCCTCGAGCATCTGCGCGACGCGCGCGGTGACCATGTACCCATACATACCGACCATGCACAGAAAAAACTTCCAAAGGAGAAAGTCCAGCATCGGGTGGATCACGATGGGGATCAAAAAACCCATCAGCGTAGAGAGGTTCACAACGATCACCGTGAACGGCTCGGGAAAACTCGTGTTGCGAATCACCAGCGCAGCGTGGAAAGCCATCATACCTTTCGGTTTATTCATCAACCGCGATTTTTCATTTTGAGGGCGAGGCACTACTTTCCACCCTGAATAGAGCAAACCAAATCCAAATTATGATCTATGATAGCTGGGAAAGTAAAATTTCGAAGAGCACCAGCACCGGCATACGAGTAATAGAGTTCTACCTTCGTTCAACTGCACGAGTAGCTGCGACACCCATGGCGGCGGTATGTAGTGGTGTTCTCCGAACCTGCCCGAGATGAGCATGAGGAGCCAGGTGTACGCCTGCCCCGTTTTGTCGCGCACCGGTTCCTCGTCGTTGTTCACGCTCAGGATTTCTTGCGACAGCGCGTTGTCGTTCATGTGTTTCGACACGTAGTCCTCCAGCCACCAGTCCCCCAGACTCGGGCTTTCGTACGCCTCCCGCAGCTCCTCGCAGCACTTCGCGTGCATCAACGAGATCAGCCCGCACACCCTCCTCCGGAACAGGTAGTGCTCCTTCCCGGAGGTCACGGTGAACTGGTCCCAGCTGCACATCGTAATTGCGAGCATGTAGAACCGGGTGGCGAACTTTTCCAGTTCCTGCCGCGCGATCCACCACCGACTGTAGGAGAGGTTCACCCGGATCACGAGGAGGAACGAAATGACCCCACTGAAGATGGTGAACATGTTGGGAGGGAGCTGGAGGCGCTCCTTGAAGTAGTTCGCGTGGATGGGCGCAGCCCCGGCAAACCCAATGTCCCAGATGTGGAGCAACGCGCCCCAGAGCGTGACAAAAACGCCGGTGGTGTACACCTCGTGGTAAATACGGAGGTGCCGCCGGAACTGCCGGTACGCGAGAGTAAACTGGTCCTCCCAACTCAGCAACGGATCCATCTCCACAGTGTTCGCATACTGCCACCTGTTTAAGTTATAATTCAAAAATGGATGATGATGATCGAGCGGGTATCCATGATCCTCGAGCGGAGCGATCCATCGCGCCGATGATCTTCGGCAAAGAATACATTCGGTTATACCTGCTCTTGAACCACTGGAATCCGCGTTCCATCCGCTCCGTTCGGGTCGGTAGGTAGGCCGTCCCGTTTTGCAGCGCTTCCGCCAGCGGCGTGTCGTCGTCTTCGAACGCGTGCTGCGCGGCGTATATCCGCTTTACCAGTGGCCCGATCGGGCTCGCCGGCCGCGCCGCCGCCCGCCCCCGCCCGCTCCCCAGGTGCGCGAAGGCGCCCTGCTGGTGCCCCCGGTTCGACAATTTCTCGTTCAAATGCCTGCCAACACCCGTGTCCTCGCCAAACGCGTGGGCGATGAGCAGGTCGAACTTCCCCCCACTCTTTTTGTCCGCCTTGTCCAGAGAAGACAGCGTGCTGCCCCGCGCGAACTTCTGGGTGTTCTTCTTCTTCAGCTTGAAGTTCGGCGCCTTGTGCCCGGCATTCCCCTCCGCGAACCCGTGCTGCACCTGGTGGTGGAGATCGTGAAACTTCTCGCCGCCCTCCTTCTTGCTGCCATCCTTGTTCCGCTTGTTGTTGTTCCTCTTCCCCCCGCCGAGTTGCAGCTCGCCTTCATCATCGTCGTCGTTTTGCCGGTCAGCGCCGTCACCGTTGTTGCCGGTCTCCAGGTCGGGCTGCTCGCCGCCCGGCGGAGGCGAGGAACTGTCGTCGCCAGCCATCGATTCGCGAAATCTCCCGACTTGGAAATCTCCCGGAGCGACAGCGGCGAGAAACCGGTCCTCGTGTCGTGAGGGGTAGCTATGACGGAGTGCCTCCGCGATTACCTAGCAAAACCAAGCACCACTAATTTGACTTGTAGTCGCAAATCGAGCCACTTCGCAGGTCGTTGTGGTAGTGGTTGATTGAAAAGATGCTACAAAAGTAGAAAAAACAACGACAATCCTGCGTTGGCGCGCGGGCTGCTGGTTGTTCCGCGCCTTGATGAAGTGAATATTTCTTCAGAATGGTCTGGGTAGCTATAGTTCATCACTGATCATGCTAGTCTACGCTGTGGCGGGGGGACAGTGACTTAAAACACACAGTCTTATCCTGGTGCTGGGAGTGCTGTCGGCATTAACGAAGGACGATATTTATAGGTGGCGGGACCACAAGTTGCAGTTCCGAAAACCAAAACGACGCCTAGTTTTATTTAGGTAACACGTTCATGATACCGTTACCGATGGCATTTTTGTCCTTCATCACAACCGACTTTTCTCACGACACGCCGAATCCGATTCCGTTTCTTTCGCAACGCTGACATATTTTAACCACGACGTAGTGCAGTTCTAGCAGTTGTAGCAGTAGCAGCACCACAGTTCATCCCATCATGAACATCTTCCGACAGAGTGCCAAATAAACCGACGCCCGTGATTGCATTGGAACGCATCGAGAGACGCGAACGAGAGGGACAACACTTCAATAAACAAAGCGGCAGCACAAGGCCAAGAAGCCAAAGCCGTTTACCTGTGGAGGTGGTGATCGTTCTACAGCGATGCTGCAACATAGCTCCGCCAAGCTCCAGCGGGCTTTCATTCAACACCACAGGGAAGTAGCATATGGCGGCGATCTTCATGGTGGTTGTTCTCAAGAACTGGGCACACAGTCACAGACTGACACTGAGACATGCTTTTGCATTAAGGTTATAGCACTGTAGTTGTATGGCTACCTGTCGTAGTCTACGGTAATTTTCCAGTCCTGTTTACATGAAATGCCACTGTAGGGCGTCACTTTTATTTTGTTGTCACGTTTTTCTTTGCACCACGCCTCTTGTCTGTCTTTCGGCATGCACTCTATGTGGAGAACTTGCTTCTCTTTTTGTTTTTCGAAAGAGCCGAAGTCGTCGCACTTTTTCATCTTCTCGGGCTTTTCTTCTGAGCTTTTTTCAGCGGCCTCCGGCAGCTTTCTGTTTTTATCCGCGTCGTTGTAGTGGACCGGTATCTTCCAAATTTTGCGCACGAAGGGCCACCCCACCCCCTCTGTGGCCATCTTTCCCGCCGGGATCCGGTTCCGCAGCACCAGCCGGTTCCATTTCTTCTTCCAGTCCACCGGATTCCCCACCATGAAACCATTAACCTCGATCGGTTTCGCGTATTTCACCAGCTCCGTCGCGATGTTTTTCCTTTCCCAGTCCACCTGTAATGGCCCGACGTTATTCTTCGGCTCCACGACACCCTTCCCACTTGTAGGCGGAGCCGTGTCCTCCGGCGCGTAGGGGACGTCGAATTTCCCGTCGAACAGCCCCGCCAGCTCCTCTATCGAGACGCTGCGCAGCTCCAATGGACCCCCCACACCCGACTGGCTGAGGATGAACCCTTCGCGGTGTTTGCCGTCGGGCGTGGGCACCACGCCCACGGTGAAGTAGTGGAAAAAACCGCACCGCTCCGTACTACTATCGTCCTCCCCACAAGGCCTCTCCGCAAACCACACCTCCAGCACGAAGGCAGCGAAAAACGGCAGCGTCATTTCGTCCCTCCGAAGCTTGGCGACCGGCGTCAGCACCGTGTTCGTGAACTCGGTGAAGTCCACGCGCTGCAGGGCTACGTTTGTTTTCTTTCCGCCGCTCAGCACCCAGCTCGCCACCGCCGCCCCGAGTGCGGCGCGCGACGAAAAGTCCTTCGCCAGGTTGTACACCAACCGCAGGTAGCCCGCTTGTAGCACTTGGCCGTAGCTCTTGGCAGATGAGAAGTCGAAGGTCTTGATGTTGCCGTCCGCCGAATGGAAAGCGGTCACAGCTACACGAGGGAACTCCCTGAGCACGTAGTCGGGAGTCATAGCGCGGTTTTCGGCGTCCTCGGTTGTGTAGGCGTGGCCTAGAAGTTCGCTTTGCATCAGGTCCGCCGCGCTCGTCGTCTCGGCGCCGTCGCTCCTACTCCTGCTTTTCGGCTTCAGGATGTCCCGGGCCAAGGAAACGGACTTCCGCCAGCTCGGCACAATTTTGTCGTACAAGTGGGTCATCTTGAGGAAGCCGTGGTTCATCGTGAGCAAGGCCTTTTTGCTTCCGGTGGACAAGCCTCCGAAAAACGAGAGGACTTCTTTCAGCGGGATCAATCGGGAGAAGAAGGCCAAAAAGAAGTCGCCCGGGTGTCGTTGGAGAAGCGAAAGCAGGTACTCAGCCTTTTTTCCGCACATCGACGCAGAAACATCGACCTGCTGCGCTTTTTTCTCGTTTTCGCGCTCCCCCATGCACCCCGCCTGCCCCCGCCCCCCGCATTTCTGCAGGATCTGGTCTTGCTCGTCCTTACACTTCTGCTTTTCGTTTTTGCTTGGTCCAGTAGTTTTTCCACCATCCCCATCCTCGTCCTGCACACCGCACGTAATTCCGAGCCACCGCTGGAACTCAGCCACCTGACCGAAGGGCACCACGACCCCCTCAGTGACATCGGAGCCAGGCTTCAAGCAGCTGTACTCGCCCTTTTTGCCCGACTGCAGCCGAAGCACCGGCGCGCCGCAGCCGCCGGAAGCGAGCGGTGGAGGTTTAATATAGTGGAGCACCGGCACGCGGTCGTGGCCCTCCTCAGCGTTTCCATTGGCGCGAGTGTCCTTCCGGTCGCCGTCTGCTTCCTCGTCGCCAGAGCCGTCCCCGTTGTGATTCTTGCGGGACTTATGATGCTCACCTTTTTTGGTATGGTCCTCATCGTCCTCGTAGTCACACATTGTTCCCGAACATCCCGCCTTCGTTTCCTTGTGACCCGATGAACCGGCTCGCTCCTGGTGTCCCGTTTGTGAGCCCGTCTTTGAACCGGCTCGCCGTTTTTGCGCAAAGGTCGTGGCACTGGCGACGGCGGCGGGCCGTCGTCTGCGGAGCAGTGCCGGTTGGCTGTGGTCCCCGCCCGGAGGCGGCGCCGGCCGATGGTCCCGTCGATCGGCAAGCGCTGGATGCGGATGACTCCTGCTCCGCACCTCGTCTGCGCTGGATAACAACAGGGCGCTTGCTTTGGGAGCCTCAACGACGAGGAACGCCACGGTTCCCAAACCGAGCCCCATCGATCAGAATCCTCTTTGTCTTTAGTGGTTGCTGCTACAACTTAGACGAAGACTTACAGATCGAATAGAATTCACCGAAGATACAACTTTCGAGCCTCTCGAAAAAACGCACAGGTAGAAAAGCAGATGGGGAATCGTGCCCAAAGCCAAACTGAGTCGTCGAGTGGGCTGAATTACATACGCCAGAGGGTCCTGGGTGATCACGTTCACGTTTGTTGCTGTTCTATTTGATTTCTACGAGCGGACAAAAGAAGTGCAAGAATGTGCCTCCTTTGCGCGACGGAATCGACCCTTCCAGTTCCACGACACCGTCACGGATGCTTTTCTACGTAGGGTCGTGATTCGCGGGCATCTCGGGCGTCACGGTCGGCTTCGGTTCCACGAACGGCCATCGGTTCCACGTCACCTCACGACCAACAAATGCAACAAGAAAGAATGCAACGAGAGCATCAAACTAAAACGGACCCGTCTCTGTCTGATGCACGAATAGGTACTTTCGTAGCTCATGCTCATCGCCACGCACACAAAAATGGGACATCGCGAAGCCGCGTCGCGAGGAATCGGGATACGCAATAGAGAAAGCGGTGGGTGATGGTGCCGGTGAGGGCTACCCTATTCAACTACCGGAATATATAGGGTCAAACATAGCATATGTAGGTTCATTTCGAGTAAACGACTGCCTGTTTTTCCAGTAATTCAATCAGGGGCTGCAGTCCGATTTTAATCCCTGCGTTCCTCAGAATGCTTTGCACCTCTACCGGTTGCACGGGCTCGAAGCACAGCATGCGCTCCCACAATTCGGCGTTGCTCTTCAGCGCCGCGATGATTGTCTTCTCTTCATTGCCAGCATCCCAACCTGTCGCGGTCCCAGGTAGGGAAGCCTCCTTTTCCTCTGCGTGCCGCAGTTCTTCGCCACCGTGCCCGTCTACTTGTTTCGCCGACGCCGCTCCCGCCGAACCACCTCCGAACCCGGGCACGACCGCTTTCGCCAGCGTCTGCTCGAGTAAATCAAAGTCGTCTTCGAACAGGAAGCGCAGCATCTGTACCAGCTTGCCGGCGAGAAAAGCCCGCGAGGTGTTTATCTTCAGGCCGAAATGCACGCACCAGCGCCGTACGGCGTCCTCCGACAGCGTCTCCGCCACGAAAAAACCGAACTTCCGCGCGTCCCCCGCGGCCGTCAAACTAAGGCCGCCGACGTCGCCGTCGGGAAACAGGTCTTCATCGTTCAAGCGCCCCCGCTTCGCGGACGATCGCGCCGACCGCTTCGCGCTGCTCTTCGGGGCGCTACTCTTGGCGCTATTCGGCGTCTTCCGCACCAGGCCGCTCGCGTTCTTTTCCTCGCCATTCCGGAAATTCCCCCTCTGGGGCGTCCGCGGCGGCGCCGGAAACTCCGTGTCCTGGTTTTGGTTTTGGTTTTCTTCTTCGCCCTCGCCCCCGCAGAAGGTTACGTTCCGCCTCAGCTTCTTCTTCGGCCGCGGCGGCGCGGGTCGGCTCCCAACGTCGAGTGTGCTGTTTGCCTCAGATGCAGATGCACCAGCAACAGCGTGCTGCTGCGCGGAACTGCAACTACGATTATTTGCGAGCCGCGGGAACACGAGCTGTTCCTGCGAATCGACGTCCGCAGCCGCGGGTGGCCGCGGGAATAGCAGCTGCTCCTGGGAATCGTTATCGGCTCCGACCGCTG
>RXOD01006401.1:0-10457 GCA_005223375.1 Amoebophrya sp. AT5.2
CCGCCACTCACTCTGACAGCTTCCTTGTGCAAACTGTCTCGTCGCGATTCGCCGACATCAGTCCCGCCTGCGCAAGTGGCTTCTGCTTGTGCCGCATTCTGTTCAACTGCCATCCTAGAAGATGATCGATGACGATTTCCTCCTCCACGACCAACTCTACTTTCCGCAGCGCTCCCGGCCATCGACAAGCCTCCTCCCAACCCCACCACCCGTTCAAACTTGCACGGCAGCTTCGTACTGCCCGTGTTCTCCAGTCGCAGCTTTTCCAGCACCTCACAGGACGCAAAAGCGTCGCAAGCGGCGTAGTCTAGCTGCAACCTGGACAGGTTCTCCACCTCCCAGTTCGAGCAGCGCATGTCCTTCTTCAGCCGGTACCTCAAGAAGATGCCGACCAGGCCCTGGAGGCTGCGCGGGTTGGTCTGCAGGTGGTGCGAGATTTCGAAGAGGCACACAACGTTGCGGCAGTCGATGCCGAACTCGCGTGAGAATTGCTCCACTTCGCCCGCGGCCCCGTGAGCGGTTTTTGTGATCCGCGGGGACTCGAGAATCTCGGCGAGGAGCGGGAAGTGAAACTCCGAGCTGCAAGAAGGTTTCTGTGGTCCCGACGCGGCCGCACTTCTCGCTGACATCGGGTTCACGAAGTGCGGATTCCGCCACACGACGCAGAGATCCTTCGTCGCCAGCTGGATTATGGCCGTGCGATTCTTGCGGCCGAAGAGCGCCGGTTTCGCCTCCGAGTCTAGTCCCACGATTCTGTGCGCCGCAAAGAACTCCCGCCGCAGCAACCCGGCGTGCTGCACTTCGTCTTCGTAGCACGAAATTACGATCATTCTTCCGGCAAACTTCAACACCGGCAGGGCGAGCACCTCCAGCGGCGTGATCGTCAAACTCCGAGATTTTGTCTGCGAGGCCGGGGCGGCTGCATGGCCGCGCGCGAAGCCCGGACTTTGCGACGAGCTGGACGACAAAGCCGCCCGTCCAGGATCGTAGCTTGAAGAGCTCGAACTCGTACTCGCAGAGGGCGCTGCCCGGATCAGCGTATTGTAATTTCGGCGGCCGACCATTTCCGCGTGCTTTCGCGCCGTGACGGCGGCTGCACCACGAGTAGGCGCGATACGCAGCGCGTGGCACGGACACCCAGAAGCAATGCGCTTAACAACGGCCTCCATCTTGAACCTTGTTTCTAGAACGCGAAAATTCTTTGCTGCTCTTGCCAGATTTTTAGGGCGGACCCCTGAGGACCGTGGCCTTCTTCTCTACCTCTGCTATCACCGTGCGCTGATCACAGATTCAAATAGATCGACATCATGATCATCGAAGCAAGTATTACAAAACACGCCACGGACACATGTAGTGGCAGAACCGGCCCAAACAGGCAACAAAGACGATAGCACGTGCCGAACGCGAACAACATGCTCGTTGTGCACATATAAAATCTTTCTTCACAACCAAGGATGAAAGTAATCGTGATGGCGCGCGGCATCTCGATTTGCTGCGGACGCACCATAGCAACGCTGGTTTCATGGAAAAAAGACATTCGTGTTTTCGGTCGCTTTGCCTCTTGGCCGAGTCAAAGCCTTGCGGAACAAAGAATGTATGAGAAACCGCATCGGCATCAGAACAGCCCGAACATCATGTAGCTCGCGGCGTCGGTTTGTTCATCCGTGAACACGAGCACCAGTTTGCCTTCCCCGATGTCCACTGCTCGCATTTCCTTCATCTGCACCGGGCCCGCCAGGCTCCGCTCCTGGCACTCCGCCTGGTCGACCTCGGCGGTGACTGGGTTCAACGGACAAAACTCCACCAGGGTTTGCTTTTCGCCCTGCGGCGCGTAGAAGCTGATCACCATAGGCGCTGCCGCCGCAACCCCCGGCGTCGGACTGGTCACGGCGGACATGAAGGGCACCATCCCGGGGTGCTTCAGCTGCCGAGTGGTCACCCACTGGAGTTTTGGCTCCTTCTTCTTCGCCTTCGGATTCACGAGGAGCGTCTTGAACACGGACACACCGGACGAACCAACCGCGTAATTCAGGTACGCAGTAGTCGCAGACACTGACGCGAGGTCGCGGGCACTGTTTCATCCGAGGAATTTTCAACATCGGCCGATTGCGATCAATTCATCTCGCTTTCGAGAGGCACAAGGCAGGGGATGAAAGTAAGCTGAATGTATGCAAGTAAGAAAAGTACGTGATCTGCTTCATGTCCGAGGGTTCTGCGGACACCGAGCCCGGCAGGAACGTCAAGGCTCCCTCCGCCAGCATCCCGTACATCAAGACCGCTTCCTGCTGGAGCGTCGCCCCGCTCGTTTCGTCGATCTTTGGCGCGCGGGCGAACTCTAGTAAAAACGCGCTCGGCCCCATCTTCACCGCCTGCACGCTCCTCACCGGCAGGTCGGAGAACTGGACCGGGTCCACGGCGGACTGTGCTATCTTGAACCGCTCCAGGTCGAACAAAACCGCCTCGCCATTATTGCCAAACGCGACGTACAGATTCTGTGCGAGAAACAGCTGCCCAGCGAGAGGATGCGAGGCCGACTGCTGGCAGAACCGAGCGGCAGGAGACCCTGGGAATCAATTACGATTTCGATTTCAAGCTACTGTCCTATATACGATTTTTGATTTTTTTGTCTGGTACAACACGTCCTCTATCTGACCAATTGATACATTCCAGAAAGCTCTTCCCCATCGTGGTGTCGAGGTCTGCGCTGATCGCCATGCAATCTCCGTCTTGTCTAGCCGTCCGGAAGGAGACAACGATTTTCGTCCCCTCGCCCACCACGCTGGGCTCCCAGGCTTCCGTCTTCTCTCCGGACTCCATGAAGGAGAACATCTCAGGCGTCGCGAATTCAACCGACGTCCCTACAACCGTCCCGAGCAGCAGGTATCCGCGATTGCTCCGGTCCGAATTGCGATACACAATGGCCACGCGCCCGTTTCCCACGGCCGTCATCGCGACGTCGTGGATCCGTTCGTCGGCACCAGATTCGCCGTCGGAAAGCAGCGGCTTGGGCCTGTACGTGGGCGGCTGGAGACACTTCAAACCATCGCCGAAAAAGCCCGGAGCGCATAGACACTGGGCACCCTGATCGTTGAGGTTCGAGCAAATTCAGTGGCGGCACTATGACACAGACAGGGCGAGTCTATTGTATTCTTCAACAAAAGTCGAAAGAACGCACCACTATAGATACTATTTGATTTCATCCACGTACCCTCGTCGTTTGTGTGCATATCCCGTTCTGACCGCACCTCACGTTCCCGCACTGCATTTCGTTTCCTCCTTCTCCGCTGCCCGACACCTTCAAAAATGCGTCGCTCACTTGCAACAGCTCGTTCATAACCGCGGTGCTTTGTTGCTGCAGCTGCTGCGTGATGTTGTACATTTCGCCGGTTTGCTGCATCGCGTACTCCGTGTCGGCGTTCTCGTTGGCGCTCACTTTTGCCGCCGCAACCGCGGTCGCGCTCGTCGCTGTCTCGTTTAACTGCTGGACGAACTTGGCGCGAGCCTTGGAGAGGTACTTGGCTAAGTACTGCAATCGCGTGCCGCCCTTCGTGTCGCTCCTCTTGCCAGATGCGGCGGCGGCTGCGGTTGCGCTGAGCGTGACCGCATGGGCGACGAAGTCTTCGGCCGGGAGGACAGCCGCGCGGAGCGCGATCGCGTGAAAAACAGCCCTCCGTAACCGCATCATCCTGCCCATCCTGGGTGCTCGCGGTCGTCGCCGCACGGCCGACGACAGGCTCCTAGGCCTTCGGCTCGTCACTCTTCCTTGCGGAACGGGACTATCACCGGCAAATGACAGAAAAAGCTGTGGGAGGCGGCCAGTCAGCAATCGGCGGCGCACGGTGACCGCTCAACTGCCGCATGCCATAGGGATAGTCTGCCGTAGCCTCGGCCCCCTACGTGAAAGTCTGCTACATTTTCGTCGAAGAGTAAAAACGCGTGCCTACCTGATGTCTTCCACGATGAACAAATCAACGGCGAGCGGACGCAATTTCTTTTTCACGCACGTTCGAGGACCAGGTCTAAGCCAAATTTCCAAACACGCTCTGCTCACGGCGCATCGTAATGCATGGTACTTCAGACTCAAGTTCTTGGCCTGGGCCTCTCATTTCGTTCGCGTGCTCTCGGATGCGTTCCGTTCTTGTGCCTGTTCATTCTTTTTCTTGGGAACAGTCTGAGGGACAAACGAAGTCCCACCCGAAGATCTAGATCTTTTAGTAAAAGTATAAAATATTTTTTCGTTTTCTGCCAGTCATTAGATGCACGTGTTGGGCGCCTCTGCCTCTGGTTGAGGTTGAATTCAGTTTCGCGAGCTGTTACTCACTCAACAGCAGCGCCAGCACTCGTCGGGTCGCTGACGCCAGGATTCATGTCCTGTAGCGCCCAAAATTTAACTCGGAAGTGCTTGTAGACGGCCCGAATCTCCGCTTGATCGGCGCTCGAAAACAATGCCGTGCTCAGAATGATTTCTTCTTTCAGGCGCTCCAAGAGCCCCACAGCCCTCACATTCCGCTTCCGCAGCGCCCGCAGCAGCGCAACGACTTCCCAGGGGCGCGCTGGTGCTGTATCCAGTTGGTGCAATATATCTCTCGCAGCTTCCTCCGCGTCGGCTGCACTTGCTTTTACACCGGCTCCTGTGGGCGAATTGTTCAGGCGGCGAATCGCCGACGTGAGGCTCCCTGGGCCTACTGACTGGCGCGGTGGTGCGCGTGCAGTTGCGGGACTGCGCTTTCCGTCCCAGACGAAGTCCACGCGGTCGCGGTCGTGGTGCTCCATATAATTACAACTTCTTTCTCCCTGCTGTGATGCCGATGAGAAAGAAGAAGTACCGCTTGTCTTTCCCTCCTGATCGTCCTCCCAACGGCATCTCTTACGGTTCCCATTCCACGCCGATTGCGCAAGAATTTTCTGCGCGCGAAACCTTTCTTCGCGCCAAGCCGCAGCGGGGATGTCCCGCCGCGGAAGCATTCGGTCGAGCTCCGCAGGGTCCTCGCCCACGGAATCAACGCATTTTGCTGTTGTTTTCCCGCGCACGCGAAGACCGGGCGCCGTATCCGAGCCAGCGTTGTTCCTGCTGCGCGGATGGTGTTCTCCTTGCAAAGACAGTGACTTTACAGTGTGCGGTCGTCGATACGCGAAAATTGATTCATTCCCATCTTCTTCCTCCTGGAGTTGGGCACGGCAGGCAGACGGTCTCATGACCGGGAATTCGGCACGCTGGCTTTGCGCCTTCAGCGACCCGGTCGCTACAGTTGTGACGGCGCGGACGTTCGAAGACAGTTCTCTCATTGCGCCATTCGCTGCGCCAATCAACGCTCCCCGTGCGGCGGATTTAAGCTGTGCGGCACGCGCCTGCGAATAACAACAAAGTCGGGAGGACGATGCCATCTTTTTTCAGCACTAGCGCTGAGGCGCTGCAGTCTGAGCAGGTAATATGCAACTCTTCGGGTCTAACGCGGCTGATCCTGTGACATATACTCATATTCGGTTTATCTTAGTCGCAGCTGGCGCTCCTTGTCGTACGAGAGGCGCAACGCGCAGCATGCGATTACAAGAAGCATCGATCAAGAGATCAACACGTACAAGTTTCAAGCGGGAACAAAGAGCACTTTCAAAATTCATTGCTCAAAGAATGCAATAAATCCCCCTGCTGGCCCGGGGTGCTGTACAATAGCCGATGACTATAGCCGCGTCGAGCAGCCTCTCCGTTCGTTTCATTCCATTGCAGCAGAAGACGACGGTATTTCCATTTTTCCTCCATTGCTATTTACACTTCTTCCGCTGCTCCGATCATAGCGACCCCGCCAAAGGGCCCGGAGAGCGCGTCCCACGACTACATGCAGCGACGCGATGACGACCAGAATGCAAAACTGCGCGAATGGCGAACCTGCCCCTGCTGCGCTTAGTTTCTGGCTCGCAGAAGAGTTCGCTGTTGCACTAGCTTCCGTTCCCGCGCTGCTACTTGCTGGCTTGTTCGGCTGCGCTGTTATAGCCGGCTCGGCCTTCGGTGCCGCCGTGGTAGTCTTGTGTGCATGTCCGCTTTTCCCAAGAGCTACAACACTGTGAGAGTTCTTACCCTCCATTACCATGTTCTCCATTTTGTTCACGCTTTCTTCTTCGACCTCACCGACGATATCGTCCGCTTTGAAGCGCAGAACCTTGCCGGTCTTGTGGCAGGCCGACCGCGGGGCCGACGGACACACTGCAGGAAAAAAGGGTGCAGTAGACGTGCTTCTTCCTGCAGGAGCTGCTCCTCCGCACAGCTCGTCTGCGCTCTTCAGCTCCAGAACGTAAATCCTGTCCCACAGCTTCCCACCTGCGAGCAGTCGCAGCGGCCCGAACTCGTAGTTGTAGGCGAGCCCGTTCGGCGTGCTGTCTCCGCTCCACCTGTGGATCTTGAGATCGATGTATCTGTCCACCACGCCGAGGTTTAGGTCGCGGATTCTTCCGACCCGGTTCGTGAGCCAGATGTTCACCCAAATCGTCCGCGGCGCGACGAACTCCACTTCGTTCAGTTTTTTGATGCCTTTTTTGGTGGTGGCGTCCGTGACCTGCACTTTCTTTATCAGATTCCCAGTCGCCGCGTCGATGTGGTACAGAAACGAGTCGCCGGTCGTCGCGAACAGCGTGCAGCCATCGGTGGTCAGTCCCCACCCCTGACCGAAAGCAAACGGAAGCTTGGTGTCGATCTGCCATGTCTGCTTGTCGAAAACCCACATCTTCCCCTGCTGGTAGGTGAGCATGTACGTTTTGCCCTTGAGATCCACCACCCCCTCAGAAAACACGTCATCGATCTTCTGCACTTTGATCTCACGCAACGACAGCGGAGTTTGCACTCCGTTGTGATTTTGCGACGCGACTATCAAAGTCTTGAGGTGCGACTTCTTGTTGAGTCCGCAGGATTCTACGACCGTCTGGTTGTCGCGAAAGAACAGGCCCTCGAGAAAGCAATTGCGATCAACGTAGGCCTTTTGCATAATCCATTGCTTTGCGACAGGGGAGGAGGCAGGGTAGCCGCCGCTGGTGAGGTGGGGATAGTGGTTGCCGAGCGTGACCTGGCCTAGATGCCGTTCGGGATCTCGTCGTGGCTCCCGTTCGGAATCCCCCGTACGCTCTCGTTCCGCAGAATCCAGCGTAGCGAAGGACGTCCGCGGGTACCAGACGCAGACGATTACCCCGAGGAGAGCCTTCATCCTGCGGGGCCGTGACATAGTTGGCGAGGTGGATCGCTCGCACCCGAGAAGCGAAACTGAGCAATCCGCGTCCTTGCAAAATAACACGTAGAGGTAGAAAGACAAGACCAAGAGAGGAAACGACTCTTATAATATACGCCTTCGAGTTTGAACAACCACCTCCATCGAACCACACTTATCAAAGGACCCTCAAAGACGAGCGGCCAGATTCAAAAGCGGCGAGGAGGTTCCCTCCACCATCGCTGCCTTTTATTCTGTTTCGCGCGCGCTTGCAGCAGCTCTTTTTTACTATACTTGCATCTCGGCGGAAAATATCCTACTGCGTGCCGGCTCATTGGTGCACAAGCAATGTGGTTCATCACAGCTTTGGATACGCGTTCTGAGTCTTTGATTTTGTTGTGCAGCATCGTATGGGTTACACCATGCGTAGCGGTACGTATGAAAATGTGCTTTTGCCTGCTGGTTCACGCAGCAGCTGCAGCACGAGCACCACTTTCATGTTATTTGAGTTTGCTGAGGTTCGCAGCGCACTCCGCCGGCGGTGTGCCCGAAAAGGTTGGCGGGGCCTGCAGGAAGACGTCGCAGCTGTCTGCCCACACCAGCGAGACGAGGTTGCTTGGCCACCAGCCCGGCCCCCACATGCTGAAGTAGCTGGACTTCAGTGGGCGCACGAGCAGGTCCAGCGTCAACAAAGCGGTCAGGCCACCGAAGGCAAAAAGTCGGATCGCGTCGCACTGGTACTTGAACTCGACGTACCTGGTGGCAAGTGAAAGTCGTGTTGGAACAACCCAGAACATTACGAGCTGTGCACAAAAAACACGAGTAAGAAAATACGTTGCCGCTGGGTGCGAGATGAAGCGCTGCGCTGCCTGCAATGAGTTCTGCAGGTCCAGAATATCCTTCCCCCTCTTTGCCGTACCTGGAATGCATGAATGAAAATGGCAGTTCTCTGCATGTTGATCGACGCATTCAATTATTCGGCAAACAAACAGAAACAAACACG
The DNA here is from genome assembly GCA_005223375.1 of Amoebophrya sp. AT5.2. NCBI lineage: Eukaryota > Dinophyceae > Syndiniales > Amoebophryaceae > Amoebophrya > Amoebophrya sp. AT5.2. The sequence continues at coordinate 8,194 of RXOD01006401.1, forward strand.
AAGAGAACAAGGGAAAATAAAGTAAAAAAAACTGAAGCACCAAGCGCCCGAGACTGGATTCGAGTCACCTGCTGCGGTCGCAGCGTTCTTCTTGCCAGGTTTGCCAGCATCATTTTTTCACCCCACAGTCTTGCTCTGACTCTGACCTGCTACTCGCACAAGCTTTTCAGCTTCACACGCAGTTCTCAGTAGAGTAGCGGAGTTATTCGGGACAGCGTGGCGCTGCCGCTGCCGAGCAAAATTTCAAAGAATAGATGGTGCTACTGCAACTGCAAGTCCGACTCTTTTCTTTGCTCAACTCACCCCAACGCGCCATCCTCTCTCATGATGATTGGTTGGACTGCGGAGACTTCTTCACGCAGAAAATTTCTATTCGCGCTCTCTTTGTGCCAAACAAGTGCAAGTCAATAGTAGAGAAAGTAGACATCATCATCTGGAAACAGTCTACCTCGAGCTCGCTCGAGCGCAAACTGCCACAGAAAAGAAAACGTCGGCACTTGCAAACCAGAACTTGACGTCGCATCCTTTACTTGCAGTGTCCTTTCATCGCAATACCTGGCGGCTGGGAGGCAAGGGTTCTCACCCCGTCCAAGCGCCATTTCGAAATCGTATCCGATCTCATCTGAAAAAAATGAAGGCAGCCAAACGAGGAGGAGTAGTACTCGGTTGGCGCCACGCGTCCTGACGTAAGGACCTGTCAACATGTCACCTTGCTTTCAAACCCAAACGCGCGAAAGGGAAAGAACCAATGAGAAATTAACGCTGGTGCAAACTCCTCAACCTTGTCGCTGGATTGCACGACAGCGAACTCTGCGGTGGCGAAATGTGAATGTATTCGGAAGGACAGACTCGTGTTTGTGTGGTGGGTAGCGCAGAGCTGTTTGCGCAGCAATCTATGCGAAATCTCCTCGAAGAGCCACGCGTTGCCTGACGTTCCTGCTAGATATGATTATCGTGCTAGACTTGCACTTGCAAGAAGTTTAGAGCTATTGCTGCTAGATAACTGAGTTTATCCCAGTGCGGCGAGAGCATTTTTGATTTAGGTCGAGCCCACGCGGACGTAAAAACAGCGCACCTTAACACTCAGAAACGGAAAGCAACTAACTAAGTAACTGAGTGAGTTTCTGCGACAAAATGAGCGCACACCGAGGGCGCAGCGCTTATCGAATGAGTACCAAGGGACAGAGGCCCGGAGTAACTCGGTGCGTTTTCGATGTCGGCCCAGCCTTGGCCCAGCGACTTGGCGTTGAGGCGGACGACTTTCGTCACGAGTGGCACCACCGCAGCCAGTAGCTGCGCCAGCGCCTTTGCCTGCGTTTTTGGTGACGCAACCCCAACGCGATCCCTTCCCGCGGCGGACTCGGGCGGCGATTCTTGGTTACTGTCCACCTGAAAAAAAAACTGCGCGCATCGGAAGAGCGTGCCAGAAGCGATCGCTTTGCGTGCGGTTGTGCTATCCGCGGCAGAGTTCACGTGAGTGCTCGCGTGATTGCGAAATGTGTACCCGGCTCGAGATTCAGCCAGCGCAGCCGCCTGGGCGCGAATTCTACCCCCGCCCCCCGACGAGCACTGAAAACCGGACCGCGAAGCTGCTAGTCTCTGTTTTCCCAATCCTCCTGGCGCCGCCCGCTCTTGTCGAAACTCGTTCCCGTGTTGGCCTCCTTGATCTTTCCCGTTCCTCTTCGTGTGGCGCTCTGTGATGGCGTCCAAGGCACAAAAAAGACCCGTCGATTCTCCAAAGGTAGGCTGTCACACGCCCCTGCCCTACCGCCTCCAACTCGCGCGCTGCGGTGTGCGACGCACCGCCGAGACTGGTGAAAATGCGTCCGTTACTGTCCTTTTAAGTTTGGCACGGCGACGACGGGATGTAGCAGTAGCCTGGGGCCATCGTATTTTAATTATATGACTGAAGAGATATTAGATAGAAGAACGAACGGAAAGACCCTCGACGCCGTGCTGGAAAATTTTTAAGTTGCGTGCGCGGCAGTCCTTCATTCAAGGTTTCAGCGAAGGAGATGTTCAGTATTGAGCCTTTGGTGGCAAGCGCGCGGCCAAGAAATAAGGCTTGGACTCCCAATACATAACTTCGGCGTTGGCGTGAACACCTCGTAGTTTTTGATTTCTTTATTGTGACTGTTCATTCTCCAGTCTTCTCCAATCATGTCATCGATCTGTATTCCGGGAGGACGTTGGTCCCTTATATTTTTCGACAAGCGAAGCCGGCTGCCATAAGGCGGCCGGCCGCTTGAAAAGAGCCGCACCAC
>RXOD01006402.1:0-10456 GCA_005223375.1 Amoebophrya sp. AT5.2
GGCAGCCGGCGGACGGTTGCAGCTGGTGCCCGAGGGATGCAACCGCCGCGCGGCCGGTTTTAGAAAATGCCGACCACCACACACACCGCCGCCGCGTTTCCCTTCATGATCATGGACGCGGCGCGGCAGTGCCGGGGCTTTCAGGATGCCGCAGCGCAAGATTGCGGCCTCAGGTTTATAGCCCGACAGGATTCCAGATGGATTTAGTTTTTTCGTTTCGCTCCTACTACGCTGCGCGAGGGGCCCCGAAAATAGAGGCTGTCGATGAAGGAGCTTCGAGCGGAGAGAGGCTCCAATAGCTTTCGCGTGTAGATTTGAGTATCAATATTTCTCATGCGGCATTAAGTTGATGCATAGCATTTCCTACGCGCGAAGTCCTACACTGGACCCACCGCGCCGCGGCGAGGATCTCCATCGGAGACTGCACGCTGCGCACGTTCGCTCCGCTCGGTCGAGCGAGATAAGACGACACAGAGCTCCCTGCGGTTGTATGAAAGCAAGGTAGAGCTTCTCACTTCCATGGCCACAGTCTCGGCGCGGCCACAGTCCTTGGATGGATTGCTTCCAGGCTGCAGCCGACTGGGCTCCCTGCTATGAGCAGTGGCGTGACGATGTACGTTTGACCTTTTATTTAATGCTTTGCGCATGAACATCAATGGGCGGCCTGCGTGCTCGTGATATATCTCTGTCAGTCTGGTTTCTCATGGCGTAAAGCCATTCGCTCATGCTCTTTGCACTCGTGTGTTCTACCCATTCTAGGAGCGGGGGGATGCGCATCCTCGCAGCGGTACTCGCTGAAAAAACGCATTTAGGAGGGACCGGGTGGGGGATCAACATTAAGTAGATAAAGACTTATGTAGAGCAGGGGCGATCTTTTCAAAATCTAAATGCATACAGCAGCACAATTGCGGTAGCCCATTAGTTCATCACTTAGCCTTTCTATTTCAAAGCGAAGCGTGCGAGTACACAACCGACCTGCGCCCTGCTGGGAATTCATATTTTTTTGATATTTGGAACTATATTAGAACTATATTGGCAGGGGTGGTCCTCAACGGGCGGGTTCTTTCTAAGTCCGTCTTAATTGAAACCAACTACGGGAACCATCTTGAAGCGATTGCCATTGATTGCGATGGCCCAATTCGTAGAAACTAAAAATCTTAAATCCAAACGGAAAATCTAAATCATCAAAAGACCCGGCTTCTTTGCATCAAAGATTCAACATCGGATGGATCTAGTAGCGGGACGAAGACACATCAACTCCGGAAGTGGGGTATTCTGAGGGTGGAACAACATCAGGCACTCGGCCAACTTCGCTCATCGGTCGATTGGCATCGGACCTTCCCGGCGCATTGGAAGTTGTTGTGATTTTCATCGCGTTCGCGGTGGCTCGAGCTACTTACTACTTGGTCTCGAACTTCCTCGTGTAGACAGAGCTTGGTGAGTTCGTGTTCGAAGAAGTTTTGCGTCAGCTAGGCCGTATCGGCGTGTTCTCCGGGATCGAGCTGCGCACCAGGTTCGAGGGGGTCACCATCTCGCTGCTCTGCAACGGGTTTCAGTCATATAAACAACATTCACAAGACGCGTCTAAGATCAACTTTAGTACAAGAACAAGTTCTGGGTCGCAGTGTCCTACTTACTTCGAGGAGCTGCGAGCCGCTTTATATACTGTCGTAGTCGTTCTTGACGTACTGGTACTACTGCAGAAGTCCTTTTTTAGGAAGAATCAGAGACCGCAGTATGGGTAGCGTACGTAAACATTTCAAGCGTGATTCTGAACTTTGTTTAGCATACCGGGCGTTGCCACCCACGGAAGCCAAAATAAATAAGCGAAAATAATGAGGAGGCCAATCAGAGGACCGAGCCAAGGCGAATAAAAGGAAATTCTCATTATTAACAGGGGAATCATTCAATGCGAAAGTTCTTTATCTTGCTTCTGCAATTCGAAGAAAACGAAGCTGAAGCTCTAATGTACTTATCTAATCGGGATGCGAATCCGTCAGACCCTAGAAGTAGCTCCCGCGCCAGCTGTCTTTGGCAGGGTTTCCGATTTTGTTTAGCTCAGCAGCTGCAGTACTGCTGTGTCCACGATCCCGCCCGCGTTCCGGAGCGCCATCGCCGCCGCGTCCCTGCTGACCCCACAGATGGCCATGATCTGCTCCACTTTCTGCTCTGTCTCTCTCCTGTCCGCTTCGATAGCAAGAGCGATGTCGTTGTCTCCGCCGGGTCCCGGTTGTGCGGCTGGTTGCCCTTACCCGTGCCCTAGAACTAGATGCACGCCTGCTGGTGCTCCTGCGGGTGAAGGTGCTGCAGCTGGTGCCATCGCATGCGGGTTAACATGCTGTTCGGCGGGTGGCCCGAATGGGAATGCGTCCATCGCTTCTGGAAAAAGTGCGTCTGCCTGATGCTGATGCTGCTGCGGCGCTGCGGCGACGCCTGAGTGAAGTACGCCCGCAGAATTGCTTGCAGGTGCGCTGCAACCTCCGCTTTCCTGCAAACTGAGCTCCATCGCTAGCTTGAACTGTTCTTCCTCAGACATCTGATCCATTGCAGGAGCTACATGATCTCCAAGCCCGTTTCCCGCGAAGTTCTGGCTTCGACTTCGTTCAAACTCAGCATCTTCGTTGCGGAAGTAGTCGTCATTATTTATGTCCTCATTGTCATCAATTCGCCGTCTTTTCGCCGCCCGGTTGTCCGGTGATTCCCCGCGTAGTAGGTCGTCTTCTTCGTCGACGAAGTTGTCTACTAATATTGGCGCTGCACTTTGCTGGTGGAAAGTTGCTGCTTCTTTTCCCGGTGGCGGGCCGTTGCGATTCAAATTGGCGGCGCTGGAGTTCGGGTGAAACGCGGCCCCAACACCTCCATCGACGCCATAATTGTCATTATCTTCCAAATCCAAATCAACGAAGTTCGAGCTTACGCTCGGCCCTGCCCCTGCAGCACTCGCAGGCCTGTTGCACATGAGGCTCGAGGAACTGCTGCCACAACCCCCGCCCAGTCCCAGACTCGGGTCGGCTCTGCATGAAGATGAGGACGCCCCGCCGACGTTCACACTCGCATTCCCGCCTCCGACATTTTGTAGCTGCGACATGTCTTCCTCTTCCTGCTCCTGTTCGTCTAAAGCCGCCGTCGCAGCCCTTTGTACGTCCCAATCGTACATTTGTAGAAACTCCGTCGCCTCTTCCGGCTCAATGTCACACATCTCGGCGATAGTCGTGATCGCATCCACGTATTTCTCCGCCTGCTCTTGCTCTCTGCGCCTGATCTCTGCCATCGCAGCAACCAAGCCTTGACTTTCGTCTTCGGGGCCGTGATTGCCGCCGTCTTCAATCATTTGGAGTCGACTACTGCTAGAATTGGAGGTGGTGTTGGAGACGCTACTCTCCCCGGAAATGGCGCGATCGGCTCGGGCGTTTGGTGCAGGTGGCAATGCAGGGTTTCTGTTTGAAGATGAGGAGGGCGCGCCGATCGGTAAGATACCACTCGAAGCAGTTGCTGCTGGTCTCGCCCTCGGAGCGCGGCCGCCAATGTTCATAGAAGCAAATGGCGTGAATTCTTCATCGCCGAGGTGGTCCACCGGCCGAGCGCGAGCGGCATTCGCGTTGCTGTTCACATTCACTCCCCGGATAATCGCATCCAAATCACCATCTTCATCATCTTCAATTCCGTTCCACCGCGGTCTACTCCTTGACGAAGCTCCTCCTGTGCCGTTGTTGTTCATCTTGTAAACTCCGTTCTTCGGCGGTCTCCCTCTCGGTCGCTTTCCAGCACTTCGTCCCGCGGCCGGTCCTCGAGCAGGCGAATTCTGCCTACTCTGCGCAATTAAACTCCCCGCGAGTTCGCGCGCGATGGCTTCTACGTCGCGTGGTCTCGACTGCAGTCCGGCTGCTTTCGCGGCCTTCGCGGCGTCTCGCTCTCGCTGTCGCTCCGCCAAGTGGTCCCTGTATTTCTTATCCACCTCTTCGTACCGGCGCAGATTCGTGCCTTTGTAGTGGTGTCGAAACATCACACGCGGGACCTTTTGCAGCACCTGCTGCTGCTTCAGCACGGCGGCGGGCTTCATGGGGCGTTTTCGGTTGGCGTTGGCCTTCTCCAAGAGGTTGCGGCTCAAATCGCCTTCGCCGCTCTGTCGTGGATTGAATTTGATGAAAGATTTTGCTTTACAACTGCTGACGTGATAGTGATTACAATTGTGAATATCCCGAAACCGAGCCCAAAGATGAAAGTGCAAAAACTACCAACGCAAGAAATCATGAGTACCGCTTTCCCGTTGTTCGTGTTCGGCTCCCACAGCTTGTGCTTCAACCCCGTCTCTTCATCTACCACTTCAAATGTATCTCTACTCTGCCCCAGTCGCGGGTGCGCCGTGCAGCTGTTATATCGGGGAAAGCCGTTGGCCAAGTGTCGCTCCCCTGCGGCTGCCGACGTTTTCGGGCCGATTCCGAAACCCTGAAACTCCGGCAACACGACCAACCTCTTCTCCACCATTATCATATGCGAGCCGGCGCCAACGTGCACAGAGGTGGCCAAAAATCCAATCGCTGCGTTTTCACGGAAGCACTGGAGCGCGGGATGTGCCACGCGGCTTTCTCCCGGAAGTACTCGAAGAAGGAAGTAGTGTCCGTTTTTAATCATCTGGCCTTGAAGATAGTGATGCTTTTCGAAGGTTGACTCCCAGACCTTGATACCGGAATGGTAGTTCTTGAGCTTCCTCATTGCGATAGTGACCTTGATGGGTTCGAAAAGGCCGAGAACTTGATCTCCGTCGCAGAGGTCGATGTCACTGGCACTTACTTCTCGTGGTATTGCAGATTCGTGCTGCTGACCCGACGAAGACGAGGACGAACTCGCACCATCGAACCGCTGCGGCGTCGGTGGACGGGGGACGCCGAGACCAGTTGAGCGGCGTCCCTGACCGTCGCACTTTTGCGGAGACATACTCGCAGGAGCTTCTGGCATCCGTTTTGACACCGTTCCTGTCAGACTGTTGAGTGCCCACGATGGCTGCAGCGTAGAGGTAGACAGAACGTCTGGAAACAGTCCGGCTACGATGAGGCTGACTGCACGAAACGCCAGCGCTTCTTCCAGCAGCGTTCGCACCTGAGTGGCAAACCTCATCGCAGTTTTCCGGTCCATACTCGAAGTGAATTCGTCAATGCAAACTACGCTCTGCATCTGCTGTCCCATCTGCGATTGCGAAACGCCACCACTAGATGACGCTGCCGCCTTGCTGAGCAAGACCAGAACGTCGGATCGGTGCTGCTCACTCTTGGACAACTCCCGGTAGGGGCGTGCTGCTGTTGTTGAGTTGAAACCTACTCTGTCCGCCAGATTCTGCAGCTGCTCTGCCGAAAGCGCTTCTGCTGCACCCCCTGGTGCCGCTCCGCCAACCAGCTGCAGCCTTTCAACCGTCGACAAGTTCGGCGGAAGCCCGTCGAGGTCCTGCTCGCTAAAAACTCTACTTTGGCTTTGTTGGCCCTGCACGATTTTCCGCAGCGCCGTCGTCTTCCCCGAACCCGATGGCCCGAAAATGTAGCCAACCTTTCCGCTGTAAACAGGATGCGACCCTATCACCGAATGCACCTCAGTCTCACTCGTTCCCGTAAAGTCGAAATCAAACGCCCCGGCAGCTTTACTCACTTTATCATCAGTATCCACGGCGATAGAGAGCTTCTCAACTTTTGTTGCTGCTCCGTCGCGAATTCGAGTTCTTCCAACTAAAGTAGCTGCTTCTGCATCCAAGTCCCGCGCTTCGTCCAGCTCTCCTTTCCAGCGTTTTGGTTGCGACGACCCGTCCCATTCGTCCATTCCGGGCGCCGTGACACTGATGAGCGGCTTTCTGGGCGACGGAGAGGGCCTCTTGATTATTTCGCGAGACCGCGCGAGGATGACGTAGTCTGGTTGGAGAAAAGTGACGACTTCGGGCTTCGTGGTCGCGACGACGATCCGGGTCGAGAAGCTTGCTTTCGCCAGTTTCGCCAGCCCAGTGGCCATCGACGCCGCGAGATCCGGGTCGACGACGGCGGCAAAGTCGTCGAGAATGGCTGCTGATCGGACGTTCAACGCGAGCCGGACGCGCGATTGCTCGCCGTTGGATAAACATCCAAACGGACGACACCAACTCGGTATCTGTGGAGGAGGTTGTATTTAAATTAATTTGGAATCGAAGTGGGCATGCGCATGTCTTTGAAGGGGAGGTGCGTGACGCGAGAAATAAACTGCATCCGACAAGCCGAAAAAGCCAAGAAGTACTTTGTTAAAGCCGACCGCGCTCAGCTTGTCAGAATCCAGCTGAGGATGGCTGATTACCGCTTTTCGGACATTATCCGCCCGATCAAACCAGCGCTCTTCCTCCTGCTGGCTTTCTTGAGAATCTTCGTAGCCAGCGAGTAGCGGTTGTATCTCCCTGCAAAGCCTTGTTTTGCCGGAACCGCTGCTGCCCAGGACAACAAGAAATTGAAAGTCGCCTTGCACGGCACTTTCTATCTCGGGCGGTAGAAAATCGGCGCTCATCTCTGTTCACAGAACTTGTTTCACAGTTATTTGTTGCACAGTAATGTACATGCTGAGTCTCGAAATGAAGCTCTTTAGCTGTTCGCTTACACTCGTTCTACATCTACACGACGCGTTTTCTAATCTACGTAGCCACTCGTGGCACACGAGACACACTACATTTTGATAGATTTGGATGCGGTGGATAAACGCAAGCGCGACAAATGTTTCGTAGCGAGGCTTTTCTGACGTACCTCATGATCGCGCGGCGATCAACTACTCGCTCACTGATATATTACTGTCTGTCGCTGTCGCTGTTATGTGGATACATGAGTCGTTGCTTCCCTTCTGTTTCATCATCCCTTCTCTCTGTGCACGCTGCGAGTCCGGCGCGATTACGAACGATGAAGTGGACGACTAGCTCTAGCGTTCTTCTATCACTGATCTCTCGGTCGCGATAAAAATGTTAGACAATTGTTTGTTCGCCTTCGCTCATCCATAACATTATGCATCAACCAATTGAGTGTGGCGCATGACGACTACATCTTTTCATTTCAATTTTTTAGCTCGAAAAGATGCAGAGGCAGAGGCGCAACAAGCTCAGGGGCTGCTAGTGCAGCTCCAGAACTGAACCGTGGCGGTTTCATCTTACTTCCCCGAACAATGAGTTTTGCAACCCTCCGAAGGAGGTGAGTCGCATCCACGCGCGAGGCCGCTGATACTGATGAGCAGGCTGGCCATGAAACTCCTTCTAATTTTGTCAGAAGCCGCAGCTTGCAGCCCCCTTCCCGCGGTAGTCAAAACGAACAATGAATCTTCAAGTCTGAAGCAGACTTTTATCTCCTTCATCTTTTATTTCGTTTTTCGCGCAGCAAATACAGCATCATATTCAAAATCACCTGCTTTCATGGGCATCGGAATCTCATATTCACAGTGGTATAATTTGCTCCTCTATTAGTTCAAGAAACGTGCCCGCGCTGGCTCGTCCTCCTTCGAGGAAAGCTCCCCGTTTTCCACGAGCAGGAGGCGCCTGCCCACCTGACCTCACCTTTCGAGGCGCGCCCCCTCCTCCTGATCCTCCTCGGCCCTTCTTGGGAGACAGCCAGCCTTGTGCCCACAGGACCCCGAGCACCACGCCCGCCCCCGGCATGAGGAGCCAGCAGAGGAGCCAGCAGGCGACTTTGGCCCAGCAGGCGTTGCGGCAGATGCAGCAGCAGCAGCTGCACTCCCGCTTCGTGTTCAGGCCTTCCGTGTTTTCCCGCGGGTAGTACAGCCGCTCCAGCCCGTCGCAGCAGAAGAAGAAGCTGCAGCAGCCCTTCACGCAGCCGGCGCAGGGCCCGCAGCAGTTGCCCTCCTCGATTTCCAGGTACAGGTTGTCGATGTTCACGCTCCTTTCCAGCGCCTGGATCCGGCTCCAGTACTTGCAGTAGTCCCGCCACGACATCCAGAACTTCCCGTCGCCCTGCTTGTGGTAGATTTTTTGCCGAATCAACGGGTGCTTGTTCCAGATTTTGCTCTCCGCGGACCACTCGCCCGTCCACTCGCCGCAGCCCCACGGGTTGCGGATCAGCAGCAACCGTATAGAAGATGATCCATCGTCGAAGTAGTCCAGAATCGAGTAGGCGTGCCCGCTGCGCAAACCAAAAACCTCCTTGCGCACGCCGCTGCCGGCGAGCACGGACCCGCGGTTGTGGAAGTTGAGCACGACGTTCCACATCTCCTCGCAGTTCAGCGCGTGGCCCACCGCGCTCTTTCCGAAGGGGACAAACCCGCAGGCGCGCTTGTCGTTCTGGTCGCCTGACACCAAATTCACCATCGTTTGCCCCTTCCACAGGTTTTGATTTTTTCCAGCTACTCCCTGCTCGTCCACGAAGTGCTCCAGCTCGAACATGTAGGGTCGGTCCCCCGTCATCGCCTGCAGCGCCCACAGTGCACTGCCGCCCTCGAGGTTTTCGTAGCTCCCGCACAGTTTCGCAAACGCCTTTTCCAGCAGCACCGGCCACATCTCGCCATTGCGGATCGCCGTGAACTTTGGAGTAACTTTAGAGCTTCTGGTACTCTCCGGTCCTACTTCCACCGGAATGTAGTCGTCTACGCACAGTTGCACCCAGGCGCCGACGGCGTTGCCCCGGGCGTCCCTCCCGTACGTCGCGTCGTACAGCGTGACGTAGTACTTTCCCCGCACGTCGATGAAGCGCGTCTCGAACACGTGCTGGATGGCGCCGCGATGGTCCGCGAGACAAGCCATCCCGGACAGCAGCCAGCAGTCGCCCAGCGCGCCCTGGCAGATACCCGCCGGGTCCAGGTTGTTGGAGAACAGTTTCGGCACGATTGGTTTACCGCTTTCTGTTGTTTCTTTGTTCTTCGTGACCACGTCCGCCGCCCGCATCCACTGTATTTTTTCCTTTTTCTTGCCCCCCGCTCCGAACTCCTTCCCCGGCCCGTCGCCTTTTATTTTCTTTCCCAACGACCGGTCGTTCGGCGGGAAGGCTGCGTCGGTAAATTTGCAGCAGAGACAGGAGCAGCACAGCGTCTTCCAGCAGCTGCAGCAGATCGCGCCCAGCGTGGGCCAGAAGTAGATGCGGAACCCGTGGTGGCACATCACCAGCGGGCAACAAAAAGCGTTCCAAAAGCACCCGCACCTCCCCTGGCACAGCCGGGCGCAACAGGGCAAGGAACTGGAGCGGACACAGCCACAGGAACGGTCCTCCTCGTCTCGTCCCGAGGATGAGAGTGGAACATTTACACGACCTCCGCTGGTCGTGGGGGCAGTAGAAGTTCCGCCGGCCACGTAGGCAGGGTCATCGGGGTGGAGGTGCTGCGCCGGAGGTGGGGCGAAAACCTGCGTCCGGAACGGCTTGTTCCCTACCTGGCGGTTCCGCGCCGTCGTTTTCTCCACAGCCGCGTGTTGTGTGGGCCGCTCCGCTGCGGAGAGACGAATCACATTGCTCCCTCGTCTTAGAGTTGTCTGTTCATCATCGTCATCTTCTTCGTCTTCCTCCAAATTGGTCGGGATCCAGGAGAGAAAGCCAGGCTCTTCAGCGTGCCGCAGAAAGCTGCTGCGGGCCGCCGCGGAATAATGCTCGAACTCTTCCTCCTCCAGAGCGGGGTCTTCTATCCTGCTATTCTTCATCGCCACCCGACAAAGTTGAAATTGAATGACGAATAAGCAAAGTTATAATAGTAATAGATTGATGTGGTTGTGGATCTAGCAATGCAACATTTGGGTGTACGTGTAGCACTACCGCAACATTGCGACAGGCAGAAACGTGCGGACCTGCCACGAGCTGGTTCGTTCAACCGGTAGTCGAGTTGGAATGGTCTCCTTTATCCAATTAAGTAAATGCACTGGACACACCACAGGTTTTGGGGCACGGACCGAGCAGAGAGCTTTCTCAAAATTTTTGAACGAGGAAGCAGACCGAGCAGATGGCCGAAGCAAAACTTTGACCTTCTCGGACGAAAGAAACTGTTGCCCACAAACCGAAGCACAAACAAGGATGACCACACCGAAGCACAAACTTTTTTTAAGACAAGCATTCATTGAAAAAGTGCACCTGGATGACCATTCGATCTGAAGCAAAACACGAGTCACAAAAGCCGCACACCGAGCGCTTGATGAACGGAAACCGACCATCAAAGCGGGCCGCTTTACAAATTGATTCGGTCTGCAAGTGCATCAACGACCACCAGAAGTACAGCTAGATAGAGAAACGATACATCAATGCCCGAATACTGTGTCTCTGATGTGTCAAAAAGGCCGCCTTCCCCTTCGTGACTTGGTGGGCTCGTCGAAGGGCGCACAGAGCCTTCCGAATTTTCTCGGTACTAGTTGATGGAGTGTGCGAGAGAGTGTAGATTACCATGGGCGTTGGCGTCGTCACGTCTCCACGAATAGTAAAGTGGGAGTGGGTGTGGCACGTACTGGCTGGTGCTACTACCTCATATGATGAATGTGAATCTACGG
>RXOD01006403.1:0-10453 GCA_005223375.1 Amoebophrya sp. AT5.2
GTCTCCTGCAGCTTCTGCTGTGTCCTGTCGGGGGGGGGGGAGCGATTCTCTGCCGTCTGCGAAAAGAATAGCGAGGCAACTAGCCGCCGCCGCGGTCGGCGGGCCTGGCACCCCTGCTTCTGCAGCCTACACCTGAAGACAAAAGATCGCCGCAATAGACGCCCCCTCTTGGGGCGCCTTCTCTTCTACGATCGTCTCCCTCTCCGTCCTCTCCGTCGCGCTCATATTAACTACAGTAGTTCTACTCGGAGACAAAGGCTCCTTCCGACGGGTCGATCTTCCTGTCCCTCACGACAGTAGGTCATCAATAGCAACCAACACTCACCTCGTCACCAGCTGGCTTTCTCTTCATACGCGGCCTCAAGTCCATGTGTATGGATTTCATCGTGGCGAACGAGACCAAGATGAAGTCGCAGCCCTCCTTCAAGGACCTGACGGAGGAGCCCATGCTACTGTACGATCTGCTCATGCGGCGGCGCGCGATCGAGGAGTCGGACAGCAGAAGGTATAATCATGCCATGATGAACGCAGGCGCGGACAAGTCAGCGATGTCGCCGTCCATGGGGTCCTCGACGTACGGGGGCTACTCGTCGACGCCGGAGCACTCGCCGCAGCACCACTTCATGCAGCCGCGGGCGCCTTCAGGCCTAGCGGGGGCGCCGCAGCGGATCCTGGAGGGGGTGCTGGGCGTCGCCGGAGCGGGCCGGATAAGCGGCGCCGCGGCCGGACCGGGAGGAGCAGCGGGACCGGGTGTCGTCGCGGCAGCCCACACACTCACGCCGCCGCCAAGAACCTCCGGCGCACACCAGATCACAATGACGAGGAGATGATCAATGACGAGCAGAGGATGAAGAATTCGATGAATAAACAAAAACCTTTTCTATTTTCCACGAACATGATGATTTTTTGAACATCAGTCGGAGCGCCGGGTGTAGGACATGCAGTTCTACTTTCCCCGAGTGAATAAAGGTAAACCGGATTAGGACGCCACCTGTTTCCCTGTCGGAATCGGATACGCAGTATCTCGCAAGCCTCCCGCCAAAAATCAAAAAAAAAGAACCAGTCGTGCTCTTCGTGGACGTGGTGAATCGAGATCAAGAAGTGATCCAGGTTCATCTGGTGCCGTGCTCGTGGTCGTCCTCGCTTAAAATCTGAAAAGAAGAAGGTCCTTCAGCAACATGTAATGTGATGTGATCCACCTCGTGGTCGTGTTTCTCTGTGGTCTCTCCTTTCGACTTCAATAGGCACATACTTTCTCACAATTTGTAGCACTCCATAATTCATCGTCACCAGAGCCAGACTCATCAAGATGCAAAGACTGTGAGTGCACTTCTCATCTCGTGAAGATACTGAGCCCTAAACAGGAGTTTTCGATATCCAAGCAAAATGTCCTCCCAGAAGCGGTCGCCGGGGGAATTTATCCATGGCGTCGTGGGGAAACAGGTTCTGGTCAAACTCAACAACGGGATTGACTACAGAGGGAACCTCAACTCACTAGACGGGTATCCGTTTGATCGATTTCATCTTCATTCACGATACCTACGTGCCTACAGGTACAACAGCTAGAAATCACAATCAATGTTGAATCGATCACGATATTTAAGAGAACATCTTCGACGGCGTCAACATGTACAGTATTTTATCTACTGATTTCGTATCATCAGGTACATGAACGTGGTTCTGGGAGGGGCAGTGGAGTCGAGGAACGGGGAAAGGCTGAACACGTACGCGAACGAGTGTTTCCTCAGGGGCAACAACGTGCTCTACATCTCCGCCGATTTCGGAAAGTAACGAACATGAAGATGAAGTAGCAACTGCAGCGATCATTTTTCAACCACAGACACGATCATTGACACAGACAGAAGATGGCAGCACTTCTACTTATAACCTCCGCTTCCACTTCGGAAGTTTTTACACGAAATAAGATAAGGGGTACGTCTCGGTAGACCCCTGGGCGGAACCATGCACTGAAGCTCCCGCTGGCCCAAGCGAACCGATAGTCACAAGCTCTCGCTGCGTCCGGAAAAACTAAAAACGATGCGTGTTTTTCTCGTCACTGCTACAAAAATTCTCTCTCCTTCCTGCGGCAGAAACCGGTGCTTGGTGTGCGACAGCGGCAGTGTTCATCTCCGAGGTGAGTGGGATGGTGATGCCAGGTCGGACCATGTAATGTGCTAAAAGTACTGAATCCGAAACACGCTCCGCGATAACGACAAGGATGAGGCGGCCAACGACAAGCGCGTCCGCGAGCTTACTTTTTTCAATGCACCGACCGATTAGACCCTGATCGACCACTTGGCTCGCAAAGCGACACTGCACGGGCACCTATGCAACCCTATGAACAAATCACATTTAATGCAGCAGGAGCATCGCTTGATGCAAACGGGAGAGCTAAAACCGATGTTTGATTGAAATGAAAAAAGTACTATCGACATCATGCTCTTCATCGGATATCAAGAACTTTTTTCCACTTCCAGGATGAATGCGAGTGGAGGCATGGCAAGGAGGGCTGTTCGCAAAAAATATTTCTCTATAGGGGGGGGAGAGAGTGGGGACATAAGAACATACGGCGGGCGGGCGGGAGACACAAAATGAGACACAAAGCGAGTCCGAGTGACCAAATGGATACTATTACCGGGAGTGCGATGTAAACCTCCACCTCGGGAAAGATAGGAACTAGACGCCACTACCTATAAAAATCTAAAAGGCTGAAAACGCTTTTCGTCTGCAGCAGCAATGTCAGCAGCTCTTTGATGAATCTTCATCTGCTCGCGACAGGAGCTAAAAAACAATATACGTATAAATATAACAAACAGCAACAAGAACAAGATTTGAAGGTCGAAGTAGAAGAAGTACTAGTACTGGTGCGAAGTAGAAGAAGATGTACTAGTACTACGGCCCGAAGTACGAGTGGGTGCAATGCGTACCCAGCGACTCTCCAAATGCGGCTGCGGAAGCCTCCGACACGACTACAAACGGAGCGGCGGGCTCTTCATCCCGACAATCGTCGAGAAGTGCAGTACCGGTGCTGCCCGCAGGGGACCCCGCGTTCAGAGGAGGATGTTTGGCATTGTCAGTGCCGCTGGGCCTGACAATGCCAAACATCCAGGCGGTAGACCCCTACAGGAGCATCGGCGTCCGACGTACTAGCTGTCGTTTTTCTTTTCGCTAGTCTTTGTGCTTCTAATTCAGCGACCTTTCGCGGCCATGCGCGTCGTTGTAAAAGTAGGCGGGGAATCAATGGCATAGAACGTGATGGATCTGGATGATGAAGCAATTATCAGCGTTAGGGCCGGATGTTGGAAGATGGCCCGCCACTTGATTTAGGTAAAGTAAGTCCATTTTGCGATGTGAATCAATGAAGAAGACGATGTGAATCATCATCATCATCATCATCATCAACGAAATGCACTCACTATCAGTTCGCAAATGCACGACGGACTCAGTTCGCGAAGTCGAAGTTCTCCGGTTGGTTTTGAAGTTGTACATGACGACAGAGACGGAGTCATCATACTGCTGCACGGAAGACTATTGAGACTCATTATCATTTTCATTTAGCTCTACCGCTAGAACTTGGGCCGAGCATAAAGCATTGCGTTCATTGTCACTTTTCTGAAAACTACTCGACGCGACCAAAACAGCGCTGCAGCTTGGGCCGCCCAAGCTCAAGATCGCGCCCATCGGTCTGTATCTTCCAACAACGACCGGCCGAAAAGTACCCTACACCCTGCTTTTTAGCAGGAGATACAAAAAACTCGTGGGGAGTACGTACTGGGTCGTGGTGCTGGAACTCGATGGCTTGGCGACGGAGACGGGTCTTTTCAACGACAACGGAGAAGCGGACCGCGACGCGCTGATGAGCATACGCAAAGAAGAGGGGTTTTACGCAAAGCGCTGCACCGCGCAAGATCTCAGGCAGATGATAGTGTCGAACGAAAAGGATTGCGCTGGGATCGAGATCGCCTGGGATCACGTACTATGCCTAGCATTTCGCGCCCCAGCTTTGCGCTTGATGTCCTTCTTCGTTTTGTGTTGGTTCTTCGTTATGCGTCTGCTTGCTTTATTGTTTCCTTTTCCTCTCAAGTCGATGGCCCGTCTCGCTCTCAGGTTTCAAAATTGGAGGAGCTGCTGTCCACGGCGCCGGTGCTAAATAACCCCGCCATCAGTCTCACAAGTCCGGAGGAGTTAAGCGATCCGGCCGCGGCGAAGGTGGGAGAAGCTTTCCGCTTCCTTCTTTTTTCAGCGGCAGCTCAAGTCTTCCCTTGCTGCACATGCAGGATACGCAATTAGAAAGCTCTCTGCTGATTATACAAAATCATACGAGTTCGTTGAATTTGAATTCTTGAATTTTTGCCAGCTCAAGAACACCTCCATGCTGGAGCAGGAGTCCCTCCACTACCCTCCAAGTCCAGCGGCAACTCCGAGAACCGTCGCGAAAGGGAAAGCAGAGGGCAGCGGCAAAATTGCGGTATCTTCTGCTTGATTTGTATTTATTAACCTGCGTGATGCTAGGGCTATCGTTATCGATAGATCATGCTGACGATGTATCTTGACAATGGGATAGTTCCCGGTGACCACAACAAGAACAAAGGATTAGTTGCGTGATACTAGGGGTTCGGATTCTATTTCTAGCTCTTTTCTAATCAGGGAACGCGAGCGCGACCAGGGCAACTGTTAGTACTTTGCAAGGGCCAGACGAATAGTACAAAGAAATCGAAGTAGTTTCATGAAGTTTATCTATGTCTAGCTCCAGTCCGGTGGGTGCGCCACCCCATGATCAGCACCGGTTCCAATCGCTCTGTACGTGACTGGCATTGGGGAAGGTCTCCTCAGCACATTTTTGCGGTCGTGGAGCCCACGCTCTGGAGTAGGATTCTTCTAGCAGCTGGGTTGTGGGGCAAAAGAAAAGCAATTGTTGTTGCAAAAATGAATTTGTGTGATGTCGATCATGAGCTCCTGTTATTTTCGTCCTACTTTCTACCATCACAATCACCAGGTCCAGGACAAGGGCACACCGGCAAGTGCGCGAACCAGTCGCTCCTCCTCCCGCAGCGCCAGCCCTGGCAAACCAGTCCGAAAGGACGACCGGAAGCGTACCCGTGCCGACTCGCGACCGAACTGCCGATACAGATAACTCGTCGCGGCGGGCCGCGTTTTGTTTCGTCTAGGAAAACAGGGAAAGGATGGACGACAGCTCTTTTATAGTACCCGAACGAAGTCGAAGAGCAAGACTCAAGTTCAAGCCTGAAGAGTACACTAGTGGATAATGATCGCATATTTGTTGGATTGCTTGGCTCTCGCCGATACCGAGTGGCTCAATCTAAAAGACGCCGCTACTTGTTTTTCATTTCCTAGAAAGAACCGCCAAAACAAATTTTCTGCGCGACTGTCTTACGCCGTTAAGCAAAGAACGAAAACAACTTTTCATCGATCTGGATTTTCAACTTTTCATGCGAGGCTATTCTTTAGTTTTTATTTGAGTGGGTCCAAACCCGTTCCCAGAACCATCCGCAAAAATTTTCCGAGAAATTTTCAATGACAGCCTTAGACGAGCTACCCGTTGCAGGCACCCACAGCAGCAACCGAACCAGATGAATCCCACACACCGAGCCAGTGCTTACCCCCAATGCATATTTTACGATGTCCGTTGGTGGCAGCCGATGGCTCACGAGGATCGCCGATAGTTCACGAGGATCGTTTGCGGGGGGAACCACGATGATCTTTTGCAAAGGATTTCCAGAACACCGATTTCATTGATCGACTCCCGTGACAAAGAGACAGGATGCGGGTCCCCTGTTTGAAATGAACACCAAGCGCCGATCATATCGCCCCCGGGCCGTGACTTCGGATCGATGGACTTTCATTGATGATCGTGGTGCTCTCGCCTGTGCACATGTTGCTTCATGTCGGTCCATCAAAAGTCATGAGTATTCCAATGCTTCGACAGTCGCTTTCCATGGTGTGACGCACGTGGTCTGTAAAAAATCAGCAGTGATTCACGTGCCAAAGCATATCTCTGTTTCTGCAGCATTCTGTCCAAGAAAGCATCTGTGTTGCCATGATTCCGAATGCGTTTCATTCGGCAGCGGGCTACAACTCATCCATGTCATTATTGTCTTCGTAGAGCTGCAGGCCGCTGTCTTTGGGGGCCTCCTGTTCGTTGACAACCGCCGGGCACAACAGACCGGTCTCGTCGCACTCCGGAATTCCGTGCGTCGTCATCTGGAGCGTAAACTTTCGCGGGATTTTCTGTCCAGGGGCGTGCTTGTGCTCGTCCGGGCAGTGGCGCCCGGTGTTCGGGCAGGTTCGGAGGTAGTAGATGGCTTGTTTTCGCGCACAGTTGTGTAGCTTGTCAGCTGCTTGCTCCACGGTGCAGGACTTGTCGGTGTAAAGTTTGCCGCGGAACCACCATCCGCACCGCAGTAGCGCTGGTGCTTGTCGCCGTCGGATTTGCGGCGGAGGTGGCTGCAGGGACCGCAGGCCTTCTGCTTCTGCTTGGTGCCATGCATGTCCGTATACACCAACTGCGGACCGCTCGCTCCGAGCCAGACTGGCTTCGTCCGCCCAGTCGCTTGGTCGCACAAACCGCAGGCGATATCCTCGTACCCAGCCTCCAGTGCCTTCGCGTGCAGCATGATGAAGTCCAAATCAGCGTGGAAGCACTTCTGCGTCTTTTCGTACAGCTTGCGGCCCTCCTCGTTTCGCAAAAAATCGACGCGAAGGTCCTTGACCTTCTTCAAGAACTCCTCGTCTTGCGGGTTGGCCGCCTCCGAGCCGCCCATACGGAGCTCACCTTCTGGGTCCTCCTCGTCCGGATCGTTCGCGTAGGCCTGGTAGTCGATAATAAAATTAATAAGGAAACAGAATAGCAAACCATTGACGGAAAACGGCATAACAAAATACCACGCCGAATTCGTCCTCGAGGCTTCGCTCGGCACCGTCCAAAAACGGGTCGTTGACTATGCCTTTCTGCCTTGCGATTTCCCTCTGGCTTCGCGCGTGTTTCTTCCGCGTCAGCTGGGCGGCGACATCGGCGTTCGCTTTTTTTTTCGCCTTCGGGTCGCGAATTTCCTTCCGCCCCACGACGCCCTTCACCTTCGCTGCCTGCCCAACCAGTTCAGTCCACATCGCCTGGCAGTGTGCGACCATCTTGCAATCCGGACCGGACGCGCCGTTGACCGTGACGATGTCGCAGAACTTTTTATCCCGGAGGATTTTTTCGCCCTCCTCCTGCCCAAAGCATAGGGCGAACAAAATGTCGACCCAAGATTTCGCGATGGGTTCGAACTTGTTGCGGTGCCACACAGACTTGAACAGCTTCTCCTGGTCCGTCAGCTCTGCTTCGTGGTCCATGATCTGGAGCATGACATTGAAGCCATCCCCATCCACGGCGTAGTTGTTCTTCGCGTGGGCCTCCAATCTTCCCCCCAGCGCCAGAACTTGTTCATCTGTGACATCGTCTGCGTTAAAGTTCTCGTCCTCCGGCTGCGCCAGAAACTCCTTCGACGCCGAGCGTTTGATCTTTAGCCACTTTTCGTCCCATTCCTCCACCTGCTTCGGCAAGTAGGCCGGCGCTTCCTTCTTCATGATGTTCCGGATCCGCAACGGGTTCTCCTCCAAAAGGTACTTGCAGGTCTGCTGCAGATCCGCTTTCACAGCGCTGTTTGTTCCCTTCGAAAAGTTTTCATCCGTTGCGAAGCCGTAGTGCAGCGCCGCGGCCAGAGGGCGCATGGCCCGTCCGTGTTTCTCCAGCGACATCCGCGCCGAGTCGTCCTCCTCGCCTTTGATGCAGTACTTGGCCGTCATTACCACACGGATGTCGTCGAAGTAGTCGTTCTTGATTTGCAGGATGGATTTGGAGGTGATGAACAAAGGTTTCAGCTTCGACTCCATGGCGATGTCGGAAGTCGGGAGCGGGTACATGTATGAACTAACGGACGTCGGGTAGCGGTAGTAAATTTCTTCGTCCGGCGCCCGCTCGACCATCGGCATGCCGACGGGCAATTCGTACGGAGTTTTCGCGAACGCGCCTTCCAAACCTGTAAGGAAGCGCATCAGTAGCCCTTCGATGTGTTCCGCCCAGGACGAACAAAACGAACGGCAGAAAGTCACTCAAAACTCGACGGAGTACTCCTTTCGCAAGATCAAACATAAACCGAAATACTAAAATCATTCACAGCATCAAGAGCATCGAATACCATGCCACTTGTTGACTCCATGCCCAACCTGCACCCGCCGCCGGTTACACACGTCAAACTGTTCCTGCTCCCGGACAGTAGCGGAGGGAGTGTCAATCCGGTCCTGCCAGTGGTCGAGCGGTCCGAAACGGTCCGCGGACCTCACCGGGACAACGTCTTCCACTAGCTCCAAGACAAGCAGCGTTTGCGTCTGCAGGATCACCATCAGCAACTGCACGACTCGCGTCTTGTTCAGGGGGCAGTGAATTTCCAGGAATGTCGGCAGACCCTGCGCCCTCCTCTTCTGCAGCACGCCGAAGAGAAAAAAAACGTTCTGCCGCCCGCGCTGCATGTTTGCTTTCGCCTCCCACGACTCGTCGCAGAGGTAGGAGTAGTGCTCGTAGATGGTCATCTCCGCGAAGAGAACCCGCGGCCAGTTGCCGATGGGAAACTTGAACTTGCAAAGCTCTTTTGTCTCCTCGTCTGATAAACCTGTCGCGCCCCGGTACTCCAACGAGAAGAGATTTTTGATCTCTTCGCGGACCAGTTTATCCGCCGGCATCTTCGTTTGCTTTACCATTTCGATCTGTACTTTTTTCAGCGCCTCCGTGTCCTCGTCGTCACCAATTTTCAGTTTTTTGCACGCGAGCGCCACGTCCGTGGGAAGCACCAGACCCGGAGTGTTCGCCTCGAAAGTCAGGTCGTCGCCCCACACGTGCTTGCGCAGTTCGTCCTGGTCTGCGACGCCAATTTCCGACAAGGGCACCCGCCCGTCGAAAGCAGAAAAGGTGCAGTGGTTCCCTTTGTCGGAGGTGAATGCTCCGCATTTCGACGTCGGCACCATCCACGGGAACGCGTGGCTTACGTTGTGCTCGTTCATCGCCCACGGAAATTCCTGCGGCGATCATGTAATTTCCAATCTGGCAAGAACAACAAACTGCTTCACTATGGAGAGGGGAAAAAATTATATAGGAACACGAGGAGCCGATCGAGCTGCAACTAAAGCAAACGAAATGCGAAGAACTGTACGCCCTTCGTGCATCCCTTGTTTCCCGCTCTTTTCGTTGCCTTCGACAATACGCCGCCATGTGCTTCAACGTCTCGCGTGTTCGGGATGCGGATCTTCGCCCACTTTGTCATCAGCTCTACCGTGGCTAGTTCTTGAATCCCCCCCATCAAGAAGTCGAACTCTTTCGCGATGTACCACTTTTCCGTTCCCGACAACACAGCAACGATTTTGTCTCCTGCTTGGGTACCCGCTTGCTTCACTGCGATAGTGCGACTCGCCATCGCGCGCTCAAATTGACCAGCCCCGACAGCCGGCTGCTTGCGGTACGTCGTCGCCCCGTACGTGACACGATCGAGTTGGTGCGCCGGAGGGTTGTGAATTTTACGCAGATCGAAGTTGTAGAGGGGCCCCGCCAAAAAAGGAGCGTTCTCATCGATCTCGCAATTCGCCCCCGTCATGAAAGCCGCCTCCTGAAAGACCCAGCGCAGCTTGCTTTTGTCCGCGCCCGTCTCCGAGCGTAGTTCTTCAAACTGCTCGAAATCGAGGTCCACGCTTTCCGTCTTTGCGTAGGCGAAGATGCGGCTCACTTTCTGCATTCGTTGCGAGTGAATCTTCGTCATCTCGATGAGAATCTGTGCAATTTTTTAAAATAAAACTATACCCCAGCCAAGTGTCTATCGCCGCCTTTCGGTGGCGGAGTGTTACGTCTACAAGAATGTTGATACTTTTGAGAAGTAAAAGCAGTGCGCTACCAGTTCGATGCTGCTGCCGTATTTGCTCGCGAATTTCGCCGGATCATCTTCCGCGAGGGAAAAAAGAGTGAGATCGAGAGGAGAGCTGAAGTTTGCCATTGTCGATGCCATTGCCGCCGGGGGGAAGCTGTAGTAAATCTGGCGGCCCAACAAGTTGAGGTGGACCATGCTAATCGAACACGCATGGTAGAACAAGACGGCGCGGATCGATCGTTCGAAAATCAGGATCTGCATCTTCGACTCGCGGTCGTTGAGGAGCAGGTAGAGGGCTTTCACCAGGTTTTTTTCCACCCTCGACACGAGGTCCACGTAATCGTCCAAAACTTCCGCGCGGTTGCCGTTCTCGCTGTCCTCCTGGATTTGCTTGCTCAGTTTCCGCTGCTGGTCTGCGCGATGCGGCCCGAGAAGGAACTTGTCGGTCTCCGGCAGTCCCGCCAGCGCACTGGCAGGCGCCGGCTTCATGATCGCGTGCTCGACATTCATCTCGGCATCGAACTCGTCCCCATCCAAATCAG
>RXOD01006404.1:0-10444 GCA_005223375.1 Amoebophrya sp. AT5.2
CGGGAGTTCCTGGAGGCGCCGCGAGCGTCGCAGGCGAGCGCGAGCCTAGCACTGTGGACTTCCGAGCGAACAACGTCTACGGCAAAGATAGCGCGGTGTTGAACAATAACGCGGCGCCCGCCACCTTGCCCGCGGCAACGATGGCACTTGCGCCGATCATGAGGGCGCATCCGCATCAACTCCACACGAATAAAGCGAATGCGGAAGCTGCTGCGGCACCGGCGGGGGAACGGGAAGTAGAAGGACTGGCAGACGCGGTTTACCAGGCAAGATACGCCGACGAGGGCGATGGCGAAGCGACAGGTACTAACCTAGATCAGCACGCACTGCATGAATAGCATGATACGATACGGATACGGATACGGATACCGCGAACTCTATCTGCACCTGCATGCTCCTACTTTTTGAACAAAAAATCCATTTACAATTCGAATTCACTCGCACGGCACAATCATGTTCGCCAGGCGCCGTTCTTCCGCCCGCTCCGTTTTCCCCACGGGGCCAAGACGTCGCGGACACCCAGGCCGGTTCCGGCCTTGACGATGCAGCTCCTCGAATCGTGCCTCAGCGCAGCTCCAGCCAAGAACTCCAAGAGACGCTAGACACCATCAATACGGGAAACAAAGCGTTGGCGGAGGGGATCAAGGATTTGCTGGAACTCCTGCCAATGGCTGTAGCCACCGGCGAGAAGCCTAAGGCGGCCGACCAACTTCTCCTTGGGAAGGAAATCGAGTTCGACACCCAAACCAGGGAGGTGGACGAGGAAGACGATAACGATAACCGCATTCCCGCCTCGTACCAGCAGCACCAGTCGGATCTTGGTGAAGCTGGTAGGGTTAACAAATCCACATTGTCGGCAAACCGGCGAATGGGACCGCCCGTCGCACTGCCTGCAAAGCCGAAGGCAGTGCAAGAGGGGGAGCTCGCGCGGCAGCCACCAGTGGACACTGGCTACGACGCGGACGCGGCCGCGGCCGCGGCGCCGGATGCCGCAGTAAAGGTCGGGCGAGAAAAGACTTCTTCGCCCAACAACCTCCTCCTGGCAGCCGCAGCTTTGTCGCACCCGCTGCATCAGGATGAGCCGCAGATCGAGGAGCCCGTTGTTGGAGCTGCGCAACTAAGCGATAAGAACCGCCAAGAGCGAACGATTCTCGCAAGCACGACGACCTCCGCGAAGATCGGTCACCAGGACGAAGATTTTCGGAGCGAAGATGAGGATGATCCTACGGACGGAAGAGGAACTCCCGGCCCTGCCAGTCCCGAAAATGTGGCCGCGGACAATTTCCGCAGTGGCCGCGAAAACGGTTCCGAAGGCGCACCTTCACAGGGCTTCTCCGCGTTCTCGGGGCAGACGTCCGAATCGATGTCCGAGCAGCCCGGACGTGCTTCGGGTCGGTCATTCACGTCCGTCTCCGGGGCTTCCTCGGGCCCCGGAAACGGAGGTCCAGGGACGGGGGGGACCTCCAAGAGTAGAGAAGGCGAAATCCAAATCGGCCAGGAGAAATCTACGACTTCGACTTTGAAGCAAGTGAGCGCCGGTAGTGTTGAAGAGTCCGCTCCATCCGCGCCCGACTGCGAGGGGGAAGACAGGGTCGCGCAGCGATTCGCAGGGTTCAGGACCAAGAACGCCAGTACGGCGTCCTCCTCGTCGGTCGTGTCCGCGACCCCCGGCCCGAGCGGAGGCCAGTACTATCGGGAATTCCAAATCCATGCTGGAAAAAATAACAAAACTCCGTGGCTTCCGAGTGGAAACAGCATGCACTCGGACCGGACGAGCTCTACGTTTGCGCCCAGCACAGCGACCCCCGATCAGAGCACGTGCAGCCGCAACGTGAGCGGAAGCATCTCAGGCAGCCTTGGCGGGCCAGTCGGAGAGAGCGGGAATTCTTCTACTGGTACTGCAGCTACTGCTGATGCGGCAGCGCTGCTGGCGGCTGGCTGCGCCTGGGTTGGATCCTCTGCCCCAGCCAGAACGGCGTCGGTACCATTACCAACATCAGGATCTACTACTTCGGGTCTGGGAATGAAACTCCAGACAGCTGCTGCGCAGAACGTTAACACGTCCGAAGAAGTGAAGCAGGAGCAGGACGGCTTCTGCAGCGAGGAACGAGCCGCTTCGAAGAAGAATACGACAGCGGTGGAATTGCAAACGACGTATCGTCAGTCGTCCGACGTGTCCGATCCCGCCGCGACGGTGAATGTTGTAGATGGTCTTTCCTCGTCGATATCTGCTGGGGTAGCCTTTCACGAGGCCGCCAGTAGTCCTCTTGATGCTCGGACGTCGAGCAACGCGAGCGACCAGACGAAATCAGCTCTGCTTCCCCCGGGGGCGGTGACGTCGAGTGGTCGGGAGGACGCCGCGACGGCGTTCCGCCCGCCAGCGCGGGCACCACTACCGGCACCACCGCCGGCAAACCAGCAAGCAACGATAGCAGCCGGCGCGCCAGAGCCTGCTCAGCCTCTTGGTTCATCGTTGAGGGCTCCTGCTCAAGCTGTCGTGGGCGGGTCCGGAGGACTGCTCCACTCGAGCCAGCCTCCGTCCAGGGAGCAATCGGGTCTCAGCGCGGGCACCGGGCATCGGCTGGGCAACAACATCGCCAGAGGGCCGAGCTTTCGTCAGATGACTGCTACTTTGCAGCGTGGGTATAATCAGAGGAGCGGCTCGAAGACCAGCCGAGAGTGGGACGACGACGAGGCCAGCGTCTTCTCATTCGCCACGAGCATGAGCCATAACGTCCCGGGGGCACCGCTGAATAGGCCTGTGAACCGACTGCTCACCGACGAGAGCCAACGCGGTGGATCGGTATTGGAGGTGCCAAATGACACGCCGGAAATCCTCCTGCAGAAGAGCCGAAACAGAAGCTCCGTCAGTGTCGCGCAGTACAGCAGCTTCCGGGACGTCAGCGGGGAAAGTGTGCAGAGCAGTACTCACAGTTCTTGTTTTTTATTTTTATCGATCAGCTTGAGCTGCTTGGTTGATGACGATCAGTTGAGAGCAAGAAAGTACGTCTACGTTATCATCAAAAGTAGCTGTTCGTTGTAGACCTACGCACACCTTCTAGCCATCAAGAAGCAACATATAGTTGGAGTTCCAAGCATAACCTTAACCACCCACACCGTAAGCAATGAGTCGGATTCATCTCGGTTTCCACGTGGTTCATCTTCGGCGCCGGATCGCCCGGTTGAAAACGAAAAAACATTCATTCATGAAAATAAATCACATTATTCAGGCATTTCCGCCCTGGATCCTCAGCGGCAGACTTCGGGCTCTCAGCGGCAGACTTCGGATAGCTACGAGCCGTCCCAGTTCCAACTGAACCCAGAGACTGGGGAGGTTACTGTGCGCCCCCCCCAGGTGCACCACCAGCCGCCTACTGCTACTCACTTCAACCGAACACTGCCGAACACGCCGAGTCACTTTAACAAGGCGATCCCGCCACTGCTGCCGACGCCCAAATCTTCGACTGGTGAGCAGTTGTCATCCACGACCAATAAAAGGGTGGCCGCGGCGGGGGCGCCGTTGCCGCAGCAGAACAGTGGCGCTTCAGACGCGAGCGCAGACTCGGGAACCAGCAGCGCGACTAGTAGTGCTGTTGCAGTTGCTGCGATTTCGAGGGGAGCCGGAGCGCGAGCGACGGGTCCGGGGCCGCAGCTCCTAAATCAAACTGGAGGTGGCGGCACCCAGTTCTACTCCTTGGCACTAGCTCAGGACATTCTGGCCGGCACTTCTCCGACACACTCAAACGGTGACCTGGTGGAGCGCGACCAACTGTTGTTCGCGACGAGTGGAGCAAGCTCGCGGCAGTCGGGCGCTCCTCCGGCACCAACAGAAGTACTAGCAGGCGGAAAGAGTAACAGTGGTACTGGTGCCAAGGTCCCGCCCACGGCGGCCGATGTGGCCAATTCTATGAACACTTCGTCGCACCCACACTTCCTCGCCCCCTGGCAGGCGAGCGAGTATAAGAGCGGACTGAGCATGCAGAAAGCAAAGGCGCTAGTCGGCGCGGCCGGAGCTGCCGACCCAACGCGAACGGATTTCTCCTTCACCTCGTCCTCTCCAAAGTCGAAAATGCAGCTCGGCAGCGACGCCATCGCGAAATTCGGAGTCTTGCCAGGTCTCCCACCCGGAGCAGCAATCCGAATGCGCGCGCACAAAATGAAGATATGCGAATCCCTCACAGACAGGCGAGGTACTTGTAGTAAAACTTCTTCGTCAACCTCAACACTGTAGTTTTCTGAACAACATAAAAATACTCTTTCCGATGGACGATGTCGTGATATCTTCAAACTCAAACTCCAAGTGATCTGATGAACCATAAACGACCTCCATCGATCAGCGCTTATGCGCGCGTTGCACGCGTCCTCCTACGACGAAGAGGATTGCGACATTGGGACCATTCTCGAGCTGATGATGGAGGTGGTGAACATGGATGACGAGAAGTACGTCCCGCGGCTCCTGGACCTGAATCCGCCCACGTCGCAACTCACCCCGGAGCAGCAAGCGATGGGCCGCCCAACAAAGAGGAGCGGAACCACCACCGGTGCACCAGGGCGTGAAGCTGGAAGTGGAACTTCTTCTAGTAAAAATGATCATGATGAAGACGAAGAGGTGGAAGTAGAGGTTGTGGACCAGAGCAAGCCGCAGGTTTTGCTGACCGAGGGCCTCTTCCTCGCGAACGACGAAGAGGAGGACGTTGGTGTGCATGGTACAGCACGAAAGAAGTCGTCTAGGAAGACGAGTCGCAAGATGAAGCTGCGCGCAGACCAGAGACGGGCCCGGGGGGACGCATCGCTAGGGCCCGCCGCGGCCCTGACCGATGCGAGGCGAATGGAAGACGCCTTAGAGCAAAGGCGAAACAGTTCCCGGGGGTCGGCACCGGGCTCCGCGCGAACGAGAGGAGCCAGACGAGGCAGTGCAGAGGCAGACGCGCTGCATCGTATCCCTATGCGTTCCGAGGGTGGGGACCTCCACGTCGACAAGACTACTGTCCCTGCGTACTTGGAAGAGGAGGACGCGAACTTCGTCCCCACGCAAAAATACGCGGCCACTGAGTGGCTCGTTCCGGGGCGCGAGTGGGTGGGGAAGATCTGCATCCCGGGGGACAGCCGCGGAAACGCGGGCGTGTTTTACCAGCTGCAGTGCTACGAGGCGCCGTGGTCGAAGCCGCCGAGCCCGGTGCTGCGGGACCTGTACCACGAGTCCGGTACCAACGGAAGGAACTCGATCCTGGTGTATGCGGTGCACTCGGACGACACGGACGCGCAGTTCGTGCGGCTCGAAATCGGAAAGCGGTGGAAGTCCAAGCAACCGGTTGTACCAGGACCAGGAGAGTCCGGGGTGGACGACGCGTCCGTGTCCGACTGCGCCTCGTCGGCGTGGGACAGCGTCACGGGAGGAGTGCTGTCCAGACAGAACAGCGGCTCCAGCAGCGATAACAATAACTCCGCCGGGAATAACATGCTGGGAGCCACATCCACAAATAATGATGGTCAGCGGGGGACCGGGACGAGCAAAGACAAACCAGAGAACAAGAAGAACGAAGAAGGGCAGCGCTCGAGAACTTTTACGTCGTCGGGGAGCGAGTGCGAGAACGTCCAATGGAGCGTCCGGGAGAGCCAACCCGCAGCGAGCACGTCTGTTGCTGAAACGTCGCGCCGTCAAGAAAATGATACGTCGCGGCCCAGCATGCCGCTCATCATTCATGTATCGGATCGCGGTCGCGCCTCGAGTGGCAGCAGCGAGAACTCAAACAACAGCGGGTCTGAGACCAGCGGCAGCAGGAACAGTGGGGGCCGCCACAGCAACGAGGGCAGCCACCCCAGCAGCGACAAGTCGGTTTTGGTCTCGTCCGAGAGGTCCGAGAGCGTGGAGAGCCGCACGAAGGAGCTGGAAGAGCAGGCCGGGATGACCAGCCCGGGCGTGAAGCAGGGGGAAAAATACACCTACATCGAGTATTGCGAGGTGAAGTGGCACGACTTCGAGACCAGCATCGCGGGGGTGCTGAATTTGAGCACCGGGCAGCTGGAAGGCCGCGTGATGCAGCTTGTGGATAGCGGTGAGGACGGGTTCTACTACCCCACGACGCGGGAGACGCCCAACGTGTTCTTCCTGGAGCCGACGGACAACACCTCCGCAGACCTACTGGCAGGCAATGGGGGAATCAACATGAGCGGCAGCATGGAGATGCTGCTGAACACGCTGGCCGCGGACCAGCGGGAGTTGCTGGTCGCTGATGATGTTGAAGGCCCGAATGAGAACGAGGACCGGAAGGAGGCGGACATGATTCTATCGGACGACGACGAGGAAACGAAGAAGGAGAAGCGGAGACTTCGGAGACAAAGGCGCGAGCAGCGGGAGGAGCGGCGTTTGGAGAAAAAGCAGAAGCTGCTACTCCTCGTCCAAAGGGAGTGCCGGTTTGCGCGGGACCGGATTTTGTACAAGCGGCGGCTGATGTGCGAGATCGTGGACCGCTACGCGGGGTACCAGCATGAGAACGGCGAGGAGCCGGCCCTGCCCGCGGTGATTCCGCGCGAGCTGTGGCGACAGCTGTACGAGGTGAGCTTCATCTTTCCGAAGATGCTGCAGCAGGACTTCCGCGACCTTTCCTACTGCCTCGAGAAGAAGGAGTTCGCGAACCGCGAGGAAAAGCGGCTCTACCTGCGGCTCATCAACGGCGCGAAGGGCTTGTCGCGGACGCGCGTGCAGTGCCACAGTCGGTGGTACGACTGCCGCCAGCGCGTGCAACTGATGATGTTCCGCGCGATCCCGGGACATTTGATGCAAACGGAAGCGGCGCGCATGCAAACGGAGGACACGCGCGTGCGGAAGCTCTTCGAGCAGCTCGACTACCACCTGCGGGAACTCCCAAACCGCGTCACCATCGCGGAGCTGGAGCAGATGCGCGTCCTTCGGGAGGAGGATGAGGAGGAGCTGGAGGCCGATGATGGAGCTGATGTGGGGAATTTTAAAAAGGACCTCCTGCAGCTGGGCAGAACGTCGACGCTAACCAGCACCGCCGCCCCCAGCAGGAGCGGAGATGGTCGGGGCTCTACCACGTCGGCCGTTAATGTCGGTAGTGGTAATCGACTGCCGGATAATAATTCCACGACCAGCTGCTCCGACCTCACCTGCCCCCCGGTGATTGGATCAACTTCCGCGGTGCAGCCAACTCTGAATGCGACCAGCACGACGACGTCGAAGATTGCGCCCGGGGTATTGTCCGCGCTCGGGGACTGCCGGACGATTCGAAACTGCGCATACTCGACCACGTGCCTCATCTGCATGGGCGATTTGGACAACGATCTGGTGCGGTTCCCATGCAAACACTTCTTCCACTACGAATGCGCGAAGGACTGGCTCAAACGGAAAGGCCAGTGCCCGGCGTGCCGGAGAGGCGTCTGCAAAATGGTAGACTAGAGGTAGTAGATGTAGAGAGCGTCTTCAACTTCATGTTCATGGGCAGGCTGGCCGCTGGTGGTGGTGGAAGCCGGCGATGAAGCGGAGCAATTGATATTGAAAATGGTGTAATTGTGGAAGATGCGGATCCGGATCACGATATATCGTTTCATGCTGAAGCTGGAGGCGAGAAGATCCCTATCCCAGAGAGATGCCGACGCGTGGTCCTCCACTTTCTCCAGACGAGAGCGCAGAGACGAAGTGATGGATTCCAGCTGCAGATCATCCACACGCCTTCTACCTGTCATCTATAGAGAAGTATAGATCGATGATGAAAATCAATATCTAAGAAAGTACTTAAGTACTTTCGTCCATTGAATGTTAGAACGAAGTGAAAGTGATCACGACTAACATTCATGGAGCCCACTTGTAGGGTGCGGTGTCACGACTATCACCTACAACTCCAGGTTCTCGACCACAACGAGGTGAACAGTTACCAAAGGAGGCAGTTACCAAAGGAAACAGTTTACCAAAGGAAGCAGTTACCAAAGGAAACAGTTAGCAAAGGAAACAGTTAGCAAAGGAAACAGTTTCAGTATGCCAAAGGATTCAACTACCACTACTTACAGGAGCAAGAACGGTTACCAACGGATTAGCTGCGTATGAGCACATCTAGCTCTTGTACGTAGCATTCAGCCTAGTTTAAGAGGAAGAGGAAGAGCTGCGTGAAGCGTAGGTAAGAACTACGTGGATGCGCATGCGTATGTCAGCATCGCTGCTACAACTTCGAGGAGATTGTCTTGAACTTGATGATCATGATCTAACATAGTACTTCCGGGCGGGCGGGCATGCCCGTGAGTTCCGGGCGGGCATGCCCGTGGGTTTGGACCACTGGCAACGGTTCTTATCCACACAGAGCATGCGGATCTGCGCCAACCCCCGACCGAGTGGGTTGCGTTAGCTCGTCCACCCTGACCTGACCTGACCTCATCCACCTACTTCATGCATCGAAGAGGAAGATGATGACGTCGGCGATGGGTTATTTTACTCGTAGGCATGTTTGTAAGTAGGTTCTTATTCTTTAGTTTACCACTCTCCTCGTACCCGTACGTTACCGCTACGGCGGCAGCCACAAACTGAAACTGTGAAATTATGTGTAGGTAGTTCTTACCATTGATTTTCCACTGAGACCACGAAGAGCGGTATCTTCTTGAACACTCAACTCATTATCTGCTCCTGGTGAGTGTAGCTCGAGGTCTAGATGCACATGAAGTACTTTTACATTTGTCCTCATCCTCCAACTCACAGACTTGCTGCAGCTGCATCGCCGGCTGCTATCCACAGATTTCATTGCACCTCCTGGCTGTGCTTCAACGAGATGCATCGCGGAGATCGATGAACAACGAGTAAGTACTTTGAAAATTAGCAGTCCGAGTCCAAGTCCCATTTGAAATCGAGAGGCGAAGATCGGGAGACCGCAAGCTGCAGGGTACTCTATTAGAGACTGCAGCGAACGTAGTTGTAAAGTAGGCGGAAACTAACCCGAGCGCGCCACAAATAAGGAGCAGCAGCATGTGCAAGTGCATTCATACTTGTCACGCATACGCACCATTCATTCCACGAGTAGCGAACAAGAAGAACAAGAAAACATGGACAATGACATGCTACAAAGATGAAGGGTCGCCCGCTTCTTCTACGTGTTAATTTTCTAAAGGAAAATTAAGTTTAAGAGAGCATCGCATGGGCAGCAGGTTGGTTGGCTGATTGATGTAGAACCTACAACCAGATCTAGATCGGGTTGCTGTTGATTGTGTTTGCGATTTGTATCGATCCTTCTTTTGTGTAGCTATTCTCCACCTAAGAGGAGCTGCAGCGATCTACTCATCGATTTGAGTCTGCTGGCCGGCGTCGGGAACGCACCAGAGCAGGGCCAGAAGAGGCGCTCGTCCCTTGCGGCGTAATCTAGCCCTTCTCGTCCGCTGATGAAATTACATCGAAATTGGCTTGCTACTTGTTGCTCCCCAGCACCTACTACATCTACTCAGCTACTGTTACTGGTGACTGTAATAAAATCATTAACATTTTCTGGCAAAGGGATGACAAAAGCCTGAGCAACTGTAGCAGAGATACTGAACTGGCAGCAGCTGCAGCACGTAGTGTACGTGCGGGACGAAGGGTCATCTTTGTGCAAGGAGGATGATTTATTTGTTTTTGGAAGACCACTTGAACTTGAAAGAAGGCACTTAAGTAGTGGCTTTTCAGTGTTGATGCATGTTGTTCATCGAAGCTATGGGAAGACTTACTTACATAGTTCTTGTTCTTTTCTTTCGTCTTTCATTCTGATTATCTTTCTCTGTCAGTCTAGCTCTAGCCCCACGCCCACGCGTGCTCGTTTTCATACTAGACACGAGTGAGGAGCGATGACCTATGACACTGTTGTGCTGGCATGCGGGGACCGGTTCTTCGTCTTGCGTTGATTGCTACCTACGACTACGTGTCTGACACTGACGAATGCTGCCCTGCTCCACGATCGGAGAATCCCCACGATCGGGGAACAAATAAATAAATAAATCTACTGCTTGTGCGCCGATATTAACAATTTGCTCATAGAGGCAAAGAGGAGAAGCGCGTGCGTCGATACATCTTCAGAAAAATTAAGTAAAAAACTTTTGTTTATACGTCGAGCTCGAGGTGCACCTTGACCTTCACTACATAAGTACTTACTTTCTTAAGTAAGTACTTCGTGTTTGTTTTGTACTCTTCACTGGGGCAAGTTTGAAACGCCAATCAGGAGCCGAAGTGCCGCTACCTCCCCAGTCGTAGAGGCATTTGCATACGCAGAGGCATAACCCGGGCAAGTTTGAAACGCCAATCAGAACTCGAGCCAGCTTATAGGAGGTAGGCTTGGA
The DNA here is from genome assembly GCA_005223375.1 of Amoebophrya sp. AT5.2. NCBI lineage: Eukaryota > Dinophyceae > Syndiniales > Amoebophryaceae > Amoebophrya > Amoebophrya sp. AT5.2. Next base: position 10,306 of record RXOD01006404.1, read on the forward strand.
TTTTCATCTTGGCTGCAAGTGAGTTCACTTGTTCGCGGTGCAAATTTCTTGTTGCTTGATCCTTTCTCGATCCCCGCGATGAAGATCTACCTTCAGTTGAATGATGGCTACACTAACAGTCTCCTAGGACTGGCCATCG
>RXOD01006405.1:0-10442 GCA_005223375.1 Amoebophrya sp. AT5.2
GCCCGGGTAGCAGGAGAAGGCTCTGGAGAGACTGCTGGCTCTGAGTGTCCTTCTGGCTCTGGAGAGTCTGGAGAGTCTGCCCGGGTAGCAGGAGAAGGCTCTGGAGAGTCTGCTGGCTCTGAGTGTTTCTTCCTACCCGGATGCCTTTTGTGATGGGGCTTTTCCTTTGCCTCTCCGTCATCTTCGGCTTCCTTTGCGTCTCCGTCATCTTCGCCTTCTGCAATTTCCGCCAGAACCGGACCCACGACCGTGCTCCGGCTCAGTGTGTTCTTCTGAGTCTCGTCCTGTGTGTTCTCCAGATTCTGCCGCATTTTCTTCCAGACTGCAGGGCCCAGCACCTGCGCTGCTTCGTCCCGCAATGAACCCTTTAGCAGCTGCAACATGGTGTCAACATGTACTTTCTTGCCTTCAATGTCTGACTTCGGAGTTTCACGCCAAAAATCTGCAATCTGTTGCAGCCCATGCCCCTGCGCCATCTGTTGCAGCTCCTCCCCCGGCCCGTTAGCTACGTCGGACCAGACGTAGCTCAGGGCACCAGAGTAGGTCACGTCGTTGCGGTAACGCATTAGACCAGCTAGGACCATCACGGCCGCCAGGTGCGCGAGATTTTTTGCCAGGCCAAAGTTCGCTAAGGTCCTGCAGTTCCATGGCTGATCGGCCATAAAAGGAAGGCACATCATAGGGATCCCGAATCCGACGGCCTCCGCAAGAGAGCCCGCCCCTCCGTGGGTCAGAAAGGAAAACCTCGGCCGCTTGTTCTCCTGGTTGTCCGCTACGGCGTCCGGCGCGAACGTGCTAAAAATCGCGGGCTGTGGGGCAAAATCGCTGTCGTGTACAAGGAGCCGGCCATGGTCGTGCCCACGGAAGCTTTCCTCGATATCTTTCGCCAGGCCACGGAAGAACGCGTCGTCGGAGCCCGTCGCGTCCTGTTCCGCCGCGTCCCCCTCAAGCATTTTCGGCCTCACTAAGAATATCAGAGCCGTAGGTGAGGCGGCCAGCAGCTCCCGAACCAAGTACCGCACACCTTCGCGCGTAAATCCGAAGCCTTCCGTCCCAAACGCAACATACATCAAGGCGTCCAGTTCTTGAGGCGACGTCTTCCCAAGCTCATTACAGATCCGAGCCACTGCATCGCTTGGCTCGGGCTCCTTGTTAGAGGGGTGAAAAACCCACTTTCGGCCGCATTTCTGGCAAGTGGTAGACGTGGCTGCTGCTATAACCGACCACGAGACAAAAGCAAAACACAAGACGAATACGAGATAAGACTGACAAACACCTGACAACTCATGGCCGTCACTTTGCAGTGCTAGGCTCCTCAGGACGGGCACTACAATGAGACCAAATACAACAAAAAACACACGACGAAATGCGAGACCTAATGAGAATGCAGGGAACCCCGTGAGACATCACACGAGACCAACCCCTCCAGGAACTACACTACAAGTCTCCCACCACCAGAACTATCTCCAGGAAAGTGGGTTTTTCCTCCTCTTAACCTTGGTTGATGGCGGCGGACAACGTTTGCGTTTGGCCTTCGACTGCAGCGTCACGAGTCCGACCGGAAACAGATCTTTTTGCTCTTGATGTTTGCCGTTTGCTGGGAGGGAATAGAACGGGACTTTCCGCAGTGCGCCCTTGGTGAAGAAGTGTGTTGGACCTTTCGCCGCCTGAAAGAGCTCGCTCGGAGCGATTTGCAAGCGTGGTATGAAGGTGGCAACGAGCACGGCAGCAGTGCTGTTCATCGTCGTCAATCCTCCGAGCAGTTGGGACATGTCTCCCAACCAATGCACAGTCTTTTTTGCGTTGAGAGGAGGAAAAAACCGACCCCTCATGTCCACGTGCCACCTCGCCGCGATCGAGGCGGGATCTTGGCTCTTGTCTGCAGTCGATAGGCGGTCGGCGACTACCAGGTCAACTCCACGGCCTTCGAAGATTTGGCGTTTGATGTAGTCAACGTACGGCTTCGGATCCTTATCGTACGCACACAAAGTGCGCCAGGGAATCAAGTTGACCCCGGATTGCTTCAGCTTTTTCAACCAAGAAGCGGAGACCCCTACTCCAGCCGTATGACCACCTTTGCCGTCACGTGCAAGAACATCGTCGGGATGCTGAATCAGTTCGCGATCATCGAAATCTGGACAGCCTCTTGGGTGGTCGGCTGGGTCGTGAGGGTGAGCATTCCTGTCCACCTGCTTCTCCTGGGGAAAAAGCCATCCATTATGCGCAGCGGAGTACTCCACCGCAGGCGGCTCACCAGGTGCCGCCTTCCAGGAGCTTCCGTCTTTCATCAGTACCCAGTCAGAGGCCATAAACATGTACGCGACCTTGTACTTCTCTTTTCGTTCGGCCAGCCACATCATCGCTTCATGTGCCGCCCCAAGCTCGGTGCCCCAAGAGGTCACGAAAAGAATGTTCCTCCTACTCGGGGACTGCCCCTGTCGGGCAACAGCGAAGCTGGTGCTTGGACTGCTGTCGGACTTGAAGCGCGGATCGGGCTGCTGTGATGCTGGCGCGGTGCTGGCGCGGTGATGGCGCGGTGCTGGCGCGGTGCTGGTCGTCCTTGCGCAGTTGCAGAAATCCAAACATTTTCTGAAAGTAATGGGTTACCCCAGCACTGTTGGAATCCCAGGAGCCGAGTTTGAGATCGTCAGCTTCACTGTCCTTGCGGGTGGTCTGTGCAGTGCTGCAGTCGCCGTCATCTAGAACGGGACTGGCATCGGCACGCCCTGGGATGTGGTTTTTCGCCACTGCCGTTTTTCGACGTAGCGCCACTGAATCGCTGCGCTCGGCTGCTGCGGTGATCGCCGCGAAGACGGCCCCAGCAAGACCAAGACATTGCCGGGTAAGTTTCATGCTGTCCGCAAAGTTGTCCGCAAGCAACGGCGCCGCAGCCGCTATTCTAACGCTTGCTGTTTGGGCGGTCCGACACTTCCACGACCCACTTAAGGTTAAGACCTAAGCGCCTGGGTGAAAGGGGTAGCTGCTGTTTCGGAGTCTTTTCTAGCTCGTCAAAGCCAACGGGATAAAAAAGCTTGCGTCGCTTAATATTTTCGTATCCAAAAAAAGTCCTGCCTGTCGGATTCGGAAATGAAACGATAACAGACCCACAAGGTGAAGTGTATGAATGTCTATATGCATTGTTACGCTTCACATGTTATTACCCCTTCGGGCAGCCTTCGGTTGAAAATGCCGCACGGAAGACAAAAGACGTTCGAAAGACACAGCTACGGAAACCTCGGACGAAAAGTAGAACCAAACTTTTTTTTTGGAGCGCACGGACTTTTTTTTTGATCCCGCAGCTTCTTCTGTTGGGGTGACAAAGCAAAGGTGCTGCGTTCTACGATGAGTCTCCCTCATCCTCATCGACCCCCGCAGGAAACAGGCCGTTTACGAAGAACTTCGATGAAGTAACTCTTTGAAACGGATTTCGCCCGCACGTGGTCTCACGACAAAATCTCGTCCCTTCCCTCCAACATCAGGCACATGTCACAAATTCTCATCGAGCGGCATTTTTCTTCTTGCGCGGCATATAAAATGCCTATGATAGTAGATTTCTGCTGCGTCTTGTTTTCAGTGTGACTGCTTCCCGTTCCGGTTCGTCAAATTCTCCACCAACCATTGGAGACGTATCAAACACATTGGACATTTCCCGAGACCGAAATCTACGAGCCAGCACTAGAAGATGCGAACTGGGACATAAACTGTGCGCAACCGTCGTGCAAATCATGCGAAACGCGACTAATCATTCTTTCCACTTGACGAGCCCCTTTCCCGCCTTCAATGCGGCAACAACTGCATCTAAAGCGCTACTCTCCAGGCAGTGCCTGTTGTCCACTACATCTTCGTCTTCCCCACCGATTTTACACCGCCCATCGGTACAGCGCTCACAGCTCCCACTGCTCTCCCAGGCGCCAAGCTCGGTTTCCTCGGTTTCGCACGCCGCTCGCAGCCACTTTTCCTTGAACTCCTTCCGGTCCAAGTCCCGGCCGCCGTACTTCTCGTAGGTTTCCATGTAGCCGATTTTGCAGCCCCAGTACCACAGCCGGAAGCCGGTCGCCTGCAGTATGTGGCCGACGGTTTTCGTCGCGATCGCCCCAAATGACCGTTTGTCCTTCACCAAAGTGGCCATGCTGTAGTCGTGATAGGCACGGTTCACCGCGAACCCGGCACACACCGCCACCAGTTGGTCGAAGGGACCTTGCTTCTGCTCCTCTCCCGCTGCCTTGTGGTCTTTGCCGTCTCGCCGCGCCCAGAACTCGAAAATGCACTGCTCTACGGGGCTGTTCCTCTCATTTGCCTCGCCGTGCATCGTTTCCAGCAACTCTAAAATGTCCTCATTCAACCACGTCGGCGGCGGTGGTTTCACGGCCGGTTTCGTGTCTTTTTGTGCAGCCGGGTCCTCGCCACTGTCCTTTTGTTGTCTCGAGTGGTACTGCTGCAGTGCCTTCAACGACCCGTTGAAGTCCGCATTCACTGTCACGCGAATGTCTCCTGCGTACCGCCGCACCTGCTTGCACTTGCGCCAGCACTCCGCATTTTTATCCAGCACGATGCAGAACCGTTTTTCGGGGTTGATCACGAAGCAGAATGGGTGTGGGAAGAACGTGGGCAGCGTGAAACACGCAAGCGCGTAAAGCTCGGTGATCAAGTCCACGTCCTGCGCCAGCCAGGTGAGCCACAAGAAGTCGCCGGGAACTTCGTACACCCAGTCGGCTAAGTGGTTCACGGTGGTGAGCCGGACAAGAGCAGGTTCATCTGGTGAAGCTAGAGCTGGTTCAGCCCGATGCAGATGCTCCGAGACCAAGGGGTCAGGATCATCGGGAGGAGGCTCCAGTAAGGGTCGTCGTGCCAACGCTTCGTAATTCTCTGCGTCCGATGCCTGGGAAGACAGAGCTGTGTAGTAGCTGAGGCCGGACTCGGCGTCGGAAGACAAAGCCGTGTAGTCGGAGTCCGAGGACAGAGTCGTCTGCTTCGAGGAGGCCGTCCGCTTCGAACTCGAACTCGACGCAGCCACCTCGGACGCATCCGCCGCGCGGCCGGCTGCTCCCGTCTGGTCGACACCCGGCGGGAGTACAACAACTGGCGCCTGTGGTCTCTGTCCTCGCCTAGTCGCATCCCTACCTCCGCCCCTACAGGAGGTCGGGTCGCGCATAGCCCGCACCTGGCGAAAGTATTCCGGGACCGCGTGCCGGGGATGCACAGCTCCCTTCCTTACCCCCGCCAGCCGTTCCTTCGCTGCGACCCACCGCCGCACGAAGCCCATCAAACTTACGTGCTCGCCACCCACGTACTTGTCGTACGCGATCTGCCCGGAGAACAGCGACAGCCACTCGGACACGACGACGCCGTGAAAAACTTTAGAAGCCTCTCCAGCGTCACTGAAACCTCGGAACTCCAGCGTCTTGTCCGCGCAGTCCCTCCGCGTGCGGAGAGGAAAATACTGCGTGCGTGCGGAGAGGTGTGGTGATCCCGAGAGGCCTGATCCCTCCGACAATTCGAGCCAGTACTTTGTGTCTGGCTGCAGCCGGTGGAAGCAGACGCTCGCTTCGGCATGATCATTATCGTTTGTCCACCGCGGGGTCGAGAGAGGTCGCGCGGCGACGAGAATCTTCTTCGGGGGTACGGTTGCCTGGCCTTCACTTCTTGTCGATGTCGAAGTGCTGGGTGCGCTACTCGACGACGAACCGCCTGGTGCTGTCGCGTCTAAACCCTTGCTCTCCCTCGATCTCGCAACCGCGGCGCGTGAATCGCGGTAGAGCTGAAGGACCACAGGACCATCGTTGAACTGCTCCCCTGTCGCGATGTCCCAGAAGCACGCGACGCTGTTGACGGTACTCTCGACGCGGGTAGGCGGCGCGGACACCATCTTTTTGTCACATCAGTCAATCAATTGCTATTCCAAGTCGTGTACTAAAAATCTCCAAATACGAGAAATCGCCAAATAAAAGTGCTGGCGATATCGAATAGAGCACCGATGTCTGTGGATAGCGGAGCGATTTATCTGTGATGGAAGCAGCACGATGTCTGTGAGTGACAGCATAGAACCTCATCCGGGATCGACGCTGCCGTGAGACACTGTAGGTTCTGTGGGAAGCGGAACAGAAAAAAAAGCTTTGATCGTGCACGAGATCCGTGGCCTTGAGGAAGTCCATGCTGTAGAACTACTTTCTGTAGTCGCATCGATGCTCAACGCGCCGCGAGCGTGCGATTTCCTCCTGCGTGCGTGCGGTTTCCTCCTGCGCGCGTGCGGTTCCACGCTGCGCATATTTTTTACCAGCATGGATTTTCGCCGATCACCCCGTTTCTGCCCTTCCTTCGTCCACCCGGCACGGAAACCGCTTCCTGTATTGCTTCACGGCCGCTGCCGCCTGTTTCGGCCCCATCCGCTTCCATTTCAGCAACTCTTCCTTGGACATCTTCTTCCGCGGCTTTGGCATCAGGGTAGTTCTCAACACCACCCCCAAATTACAGGTAGGATTCATAATTTCATTATGCGTTGCAGACCTAGTCTAGTGGTGGCGATCTCCTCGCTACGGATGGCAGTTCCGGTCCGACAGAGACAGGACTAGGATTATAGGTCAAGATTGCTAGAGCGCCATGCCCTAGTCGGCAAGGCGAGAGACATCGGACATCAAGACAGGATCGCTGAAGAGATAGGCTGCTGCTAATGAAAAATTAATCCAGCGGCGCCCGTAATCAAGATGGTTCCCCGCATGTTGAACTCCTGCTTCAGCGCGCGGCACAACTGGCGCAAGTAGTTCGGCGGCAGCTCGCCCCACGTGTTCGTCCACAGCACGAAGGTCGGCGGTCGCGACCGCACCTGCGCCAGGTACTTCACTTGCAGCTTCTGCCCGTCCTTCCACGGCGGCGGGAAGTGTTGGCTCCGTTAGAGAAGCGACGAAAAACCGACTACACTCGTCGCGCAATTTGGTCCTTATATATTTGTTTCGGGCAGCGCTGGCTATGATTTGGCTGCTGTGCGAGTTGCTCCGAGTACGAGAGGCAGTGTACGAGAGGTGACACACTTGTGCTGACACTGCTGCAGCACCGCTGGCTGCCGCATTCTGACCGTCGCCTTGCTCTGCCTACGCTCTCTCCCTGAAAGTAGCATCGAACGCGACCAACTACGGCAGCATCAAAGCAATTTTACCAACAGTACAATACAGCACCGGCAGCCGAGTGCACACACGGCCAACATACGAGACCAACCCGCAATACAAAAGGCAATACCCGACACCCACCCCCAGAGCAACTATTTCTCCCCTAGAACATAAGTAGCTATGTGAGTGTGGGTTGTTCCTCCCCCCTTAGCTCCACCGCTGGAACCAGCCGTTGAGCTTCGATGTCGCGATCCGGGCTGCGCTTCTTCTTTCGATCACCAGGCACTTGTCGAGCAGGATTTTTAGGTTTTGGTGGAACTTCGCACTCAGAAACACCGTGGGCACTTCCATCAGGCACTCGTTCACCTTTTCGTTCAGCCGGTTCTGGATCTCCTGCTGGAACTTTCTTTTTTCCTCGCCGTCCTTGATCAGGTCCCACTTGTTCACGGCGACGACGATCGGTCGCTCCTCGTTCTTCGTCACTTGCCGCGCGATGCAGAGCTCGCGCACGCTCGGCGTGGAAAACGGGTTCAGCCGGTACGCGTTGGCGTCGATGCAGAGGATGACTTAGAGGTTGAAAAAACTCAGGTCGTGCTTCAGGTTTAGGCGTTAGCGACTAACACTAATCCCGTCTGTGATTTGTCCCATCAGTGATGGTCAACACGCAGCGATACCGGACTGAAGAGGGTCGCGGGCAGCTTCCTACGGCTGCAATTTACTGAGCGATGGGAGCCAGTACGTCACAGATGGAACGACGCAGACGGAACCTCTAAACCCCTGCATCAACGCGCGGCCGTACCGAGCGGCAATATTAAACCTACACCTGGAACTAAACGTAAACCTGACTTTTTTCAACCCTTAAATGACGACGTGCGCCCGTTTGATCGCCTTCGAGGTGCCCATGCCGGGCTCCAGGAAGGACTCGCCGGTCTCGGGGTCGAGGAGCTCCCGGCCCCTCCGGTACACCCCGCAGGTGTCGATCAGCTTCATCTTGCGGTTCCGATACGTATAGTCCACACTAACCGCGTCGGTGGTTATGAAGAGGAAATTCAAATTTCTCCCGATCGATCCATTCCCGAAAAATAGCATGCATAGATCAAGAAAAGCCTAGCGGAGTCCGTGCGGTAGTCTGCGATTGGAACCACCGATACCGACAGCTCGCGAGTCGGGACGGGGTTTTCGACCATCGGCGGAACCCATTCTTGGGGATGAAAAGTAGTGTGGGACATATAGTATTTCCTACGGGTCGACGTGTCCTCAAGGTACTAAATAATGGCCTGAATCGGTCAAGGAACCCGGGACATACTTCGCAGGGGTGTTGAGGTTCCGAAGCGGGTTGGGACACCGGGAAAAAAAATTTCCTCGGCCTAGTCGTCGTCCCGCTGTCGTAGTTGGTGATCAGCCGCGGCTGGCCGAGGAGCGCGTTGATCAGGCTTGATTTACCGCTGTTCGGGACGCCCACGACCGCGATTTTCAACGGCCGCTCGGTGAGGTCGGCCTCCCGCTTCAGCCCCATGATCTGGTCGCGCAGCACGCTCGCGCCGTCCCACTTCTTCTGGTCCTCCACCGCGCCCGGAAGCATTCTTCTCAAAGCGTCGACGCCGCCGATCTGAGCCGCCTTCTCGTAGGTCTGCTTGTTCAGGATGTGCTGCAGCACTGGGTCGCTGAAGTCGTACTTTCCTCCCCCGGGCAAGCCGCTCGACGCCAAAATCCCCGGGTGCCGGCTGAAATACTGCAGACTGCGCCGCTGCTCGGCGGTCAGGTGCGGGTACTTCCACTGCGCATCAAGCTCAAGCAGCTCCTCCTCGGTCTCCGGCTCGCTGCCAGGCGGCGGCGAAGCGTAATCGTAATCGGGTTCTTTCGTGGCCTCCGGATCTGGCCTTACCGAGTCGTAGGGTCGGATCGCCGTCTGACTTTGAACCGGCCGCCGCCACCGGTCCGCAGTAACGTCTTCGTCTCCTTCCTCTGCGTCCGCAAATTCTTGTTCATCCCCAAGCGCATCATCATCCAGCGGAGAAGTCAGACTATTGCTCCTACTGTCCGCTACTTCGTCCCGAAACCCGCTGGGCAACGCTTCGGGGCGGATGTCGTTGAAACTGTCTCCCAGACCGCTGACACTCACAGACTGGAGACGCCCCTCGCCCCCCTGACCTTCTCCTTGTGTGTCTTGCGGCGGGTGGTGATTCAATTCCAGCACGAGGCGGTCGTAGAGGTAGTCCATCCCCTCGTTGTGCATCGCCGAAATTGGTATGGGGTCGCCCAAATTCAGGTCGTAGCAATCCGCCGCCCAGTCGCCCACGTACCCGCCATCGGCCTTGTTCGCGACCAGAATGATAGACTTCTTCTTGTTTTTGCCGTCCGGGGAAGGGGAAGGGGATGATGGTGGCAACCCAGATTCAAAGGCGGAGGAGGAGGAGGAGGACGCAGACGCACTAGCGGCAGTAGTTCCGCTTCCGACGTCGGCGCGCCCTGGGTTTGTGTCTGGTGTGTCGCCGCGAAGCGAGATATCGTATTCGGACGGATGAGATTTTCCGGCATAGTAATCGTGCATCTTCCCACTTTGGCGCCACGGGCAGTCTTCCGCCGCCTCCTCCGCTTGTCCTGCTTCCCGCGACGCCGACGGAGGTGGGCTGAAGATATCGTCTTCTGGAGAGGTCTTATCGACTGCATTTCCAATACTTCCTGCCGCCTCCCGCCCGCCGAAGCCCAAGTGTTCGTGCTCGCTGTTGAAGGTCAGGTCCAGCGTTTTCGCAACTTCCTCGTCCGCAAACAGCATTTCCTTCGCCACCTGCATGTCCAGGGGCGTGACTCCCTTCTTCGCGTCGATCAGGAACAGAATCACGTCCGCGTCCAGCAACGCCTTCCGCGTTTGCGCGCGCATCTGGGCCAGGATGTTGGTTAGAGGGGTGAAAAGCCCACTTTTGACGGCATTTCTGCCATGTAGATGATTCGCCGACTGCCGAGACCGAATACGAGACGAAATATCAGACAAAATACGAGACCACTCAAGACCGGCGGCGCGTTCTTGCTGCATCCTGGCCGTCGCTTTGTTCTGCTTGTTCTGTAGCTGAAAGGAGCACTACCAGGAGACCAAAAAATGAAAAATGCAAGACAATTGTCATAATGTTTGTAGCCTAATGAAATTTGTACTGTTTGTAGTGTTCCCATGTTTGTAGTGTTTGTACTGTTTGTGCTGTTTGTAGAGACTAAACTACAAGGTATGTAGGATAAGCTACAAGTTATGTAGGATAACCTACAAGGTATGTAGGATAGCCTGCAAGTCCTGTAAGATAAGCTACAAGCTATGTAGGACAAACAGTGAGAAATGTAAGCCAAGGGGCA
>RXOD01006406.1:0-10441 GCA_005223375.1 Amoebophrya sp. AT5.2
CCGCCCCGGCCCGATCCGCGCGAACTTCCCGTTGGACGATCCGGCGAATCCGGTGGACGAGATAGTGGGGTACGACGCGGACAAAATATGCATTTTCATTGGTAAAAAAAATATTTTGGTTTTGTATGGCATTCAATTGCATTTGACAAAACATGTTGATCCACATGCAAACTCAAATGCAAACAATAAATTTGCATGCATTTGAAATTTTTGATTGGCATAAAAAAAATTTGGTTTTGGTTGGCATTGAAATTTGCATCGCGATGGCATTCCAATTTATCTGAACAACATTTTCATCCACATGCAATTTCAAATTCAAAAAAAAAATTGATATACATTTCGCATTTTGGATTGGCATAAAAAAAATTTTATGCCACATTAAATTTTCGGATCAACACCCAATTGGCATGGCATTTGTTTGATTTTGCATCGCCATGAAATTTTGATTAGCATTTGGTTTTGCTATTGCTTGCTGAATTTATTGAAGTGTGTTGATTCTGATTGAGCCATGCATGGTCGGATCGGATCAAGGTGGGCGAGGGTGGGCGAGCGAGCTCAAGCGGACACATATGGAGCCAGAAAGACCGCTAAAAAACTTCTAAAATTTTCAAATTTTTTCAATTTCCATGGCTGCTGCGCTGGTTCGAGCGCTGTTGGAGTGGTGGATGTTTGCGCGGGCTTTTTGGAAGACCGTGATCGCCTCTGTGTTACTATTGGTCTCCATGGTGTTGCTGCTCCTCTATGTGTCGATGTTGTGTGCTGGGTTGTTCCATCTCAGTATGCCAGTCGTATGGTCGCGCTCGTTCGGCGTTTCTTGTTTCATTTCCAAGGCAGACGATGCAGGGCTGTTTATGTATGAGTTAGATTGAGGTCGCACCTCCGCAATAGACATGTCGTCCGTCGCTGATCGTTTTCGAGTTGGGGAGGCGTGTCTCCCATTCGCTGGCTTGGAATTGCTTGTCTCGATCTATCGTGAACTTGCGATGCTGCCGCGATCAACGAGAAGGAATCGCGGACGCTACTTGCAGTTTTTCTTGCGAGCGCTCGCCACGCTCACGAAGACCGCCAAGTTCCTCGACATCGCGGAGAAGTCGTCTGAGGAGCAGCTTGGACTTGCTTTCGAGCGAGCTTGGTCGAGAATCAAGGTGGTTTTGGAACGATGCGAGACGCGAATAATCCGCATCCGCTTGACGTCTGCAGTTCGCGAGGGCCGTGGAATCATCGAGCATGTGCAGTTTGATGGGACGCCGCTTGCCACGATCGTGCAGGGCGGCTTCGACTCGACAGATTGCTTTGGGGTTTTGCAGAGCTTTGCCCACTTCGAGGAGCGCCATGAATCTGAGGTAGGTAGGGAGCTTCTCCTTCATGGGCGAGCAGACGAGCGGCCGATGGCGAGAGTCTGGAAGACCATCGACTGCGTCAAAATGGGGCGAGGACATTCGGACTTGCAGACATACTTGGAACTCCGGAACCGGCTGACCACAGTCAGGGACTTGGTCGGATCGGAGGCCGCGTGTGGCGATGGTTCCCCCGTTTTCACCATAACGCATTATGGTGGAGATGGTGCAACAGAGGGCGTCTTGTCGCACTATTGCGGACTCCGTCATGAGGATCCGGATGGCGTGGATTCGCTTCGATCGAAGATGTCCCTCTGGACTGCTGACGTTTGCTCGGGGCATTCGTTGCACAACTCGATCGGAGTTGGCGTGGCGATTTTTTTAAAAACGGAGAAGCTGCGAGAGGAGGCGAAGAGCATCGCGCGAAACTTCCACAAATCTGCCCGGGCACTTCGCAGCGGGGCGAAAACGTGGCTGGGCTTGGTGTATCTTCATGAGCCGCTGCAGCCGCACGAGGAGTGTGGGTATGCGTTCGCTGTGCGGGCTTTGTTGGAAGATGGATCGCAGAGCCGCGCGAAGCTCGTGGAGATTTTGTTGCGCTTGCAGCTGCGGTTCGTTGGGGACATGTTGCTCGGGGCTGTGCCGCCTGAGGACCTCGAAGAAGTGCAGGAAATTGTTCTTCGCTTGAATTTCGTAGAGATTCAATTCGGGCGCTTCGGGAACAGTATCGGGCAGCTACGACGGGCGGCTGCTGCCATGCTGGTGGGGATTCATGACTTGGGGAAGCATGTGCTGCGGACGTGTTCGCGGAAAGGCTTCCTGCAGATGGCTATGGATGTTGGCTTGCCTTGGAGCACTTTCGCGAATGCAGCTTGGGGGGCGGGGTTGGCGATGGTTCCATTTGAGCGGGCGGAGAAACGCCTTCTGCGCCGAGACAACATCCGCCAGCTTGCGAACACGTTGGAGCAACTTGCTGATGAGGTGGTGGAAACGCGGACAGTAGACTGGGACAGCATCGCGCGACACGCCAACATGAACGACGAGCAGCAGGCGCAACTCGTCGCGGATGTGGGGACGGCGATAGAAGCAGCAGCGGCGAAAGTCGCGCTGTCGGTCAAGCCGAAGCTGGACGCGGCCCCTTGGTCCTTGCTTCTCGCAGATGATGCGTTCTCGCTGCCCGCGTATTTGGATCGACTTGCAGCTGCTGACCCCGCGACGCTGGACGCTGGATTCAGCTTGAAAGTCCAGCATTTGCTGCGCACTCAGCCGGCGACTATTCAACTCGCCACGACATCACTGCGCGACTGCTGCGAGCTACTGATGCTTGTGCCCACCAGTATATACTTTTGCGAGCGCGTGCACAAGTATTCGTCCAAGGGCCATAAAGGAGTGTCTGCTTTCGATACGGTAGCAGAGGGCGCTTGGTCTGAGCGGTTCCAGGAGGCGAATGGCTTGCGGGCGCCAGCTGCTAGGGCAGCCGCTTCATCAGCGGGGCCGCAGACACTTGCGGAGGCGTGGCAGCAAAGTGGCGGACACCAAGTGCGTGCGAACAGCATCTTCTACAAGGAATCCTTAGCAAAGAACGCGACTCTGGAAATGCAGCGGGAGCTTTTGGTTAGTTGCGGAAAAACATACAGAGAGGCGGTGGCAACCGACAGCGCCAAACAGCTGGACCTGCGAAACAAGGTGCGGGAGCACTGCTACGAGTTGCGGTCTTCCGCAGCAGCGAAACTCGCGAAGAAGTTGGCCGCGCGCGCAAAAGCTGGCGCCCGGAAGATGGATGCGAAGACGTCCTTCATGATGACGAACACTCTGAACATCGCCGCACTCATCACGAACAAGACCTTCTTCGACGAGATGACAGCGGTCGGCGTGCGGTTGGGACAGCAGTTGAAGAATGCAGCAACAGAGCAGTGCGCGGCGGATGCAGATGGCGAAAGACTAGTGATGCAGCAAGCGGAAGGGAAGCGCTACCGCCTTCCGGCGTATTCTCTCCCGAGCTTGGACTTCCGCATAACAGAAATCTGTCGCCGTTCAGCAGCGGGCCAAGAGATGCGCGGAGGCGTTTTGTTTGTTCGGCCGAGAGACGGCCGCGGATACTACGACGAGTCTGAGTTTTTCGTCTACCTCGTGGCGCACGTCTCCCACCTCCCCTATGCGCTCGGTGTCACTTCCTTGGAAGTCACGTACGAAGGCGCGGACGCTACGCTGTTCTGGAAAACGACTGACTGGCTCGCGCTTGAGATGCTCGAGCCCTCGGACGATGTCTTCTACTTGGCGCCGCCGCTCGTAACGTCTCTCTCGCCTGCTTGTATGTTGGTGCCGAGCATCGTGACACCAGACAACATTTGGCGCTTGAAGGGGATCGAGCGATTGCAATGGGGACAACCCTTCAAGCGGAAGCAGGCAGAGGGCGGGGCCCACCAGGATGAGCCGAACTTGGTCGCAGCGCCGGCCCGCGTCCACATTCGGGAGGAGCGCGATATCGACGTGAACAAACCGGCCACGCGAGACCACAAAGACTACGACGCCATCGCCCAGCAGGCGCGCGATGAACTTGAGCGCGTGCGTGCGGCAGCTGCGGGCCAGCACGCTGGGGAAGCGGAGGGGGAAGACGCGGACGACTTCATGGGAGATGAGGTCGTCCGCGCCTTTCCGCGCGGGTCTGCGTGGACCATCGTAAACAAGAACGTCGCGGTCGACGTGTGGCGGATGGAGGTGGTTTCGGATGACGCGAAAACCGCACTGAAGGCTTGCGGCCTGTTCGCGATGAAGGACTTTAACGTGAATGTTTTTGGAAAAGAGGAGGCAGCCCGGGACGCTTGCATCCTCTTCCGCAACGTACTCAAATTCGCGTGGGAGCATGGACTTTCCGTCTTGGCTTCGGATGAAGAAGAGCCCGGCTTGCATACTGTAACTTGTCGGGAAATGTTCAGAGCAACATTCGCAAGCAAGCTGGACACGTCGAGAAACCTTCTGAAAAGTCGGGGGAAATATTTCCAGCTGAAAAGAAACAAAGCCTTCGAAGACTTGGACAAGCTCGGCACGGCAGCCATTTACGACGCTGCAAAAGTGCCACTATAACAAAGCATCTCTTGACGATCATGGGCAATCTTTACGCACGTAGGACCTGCTTTCGTGCTTGGAATATTGTCGGAAGCTTGCGCCTTGTTCTCTCTCTGGATACAATAAAGCTTGCCGTGCTCTGTCGCGTTTTTTCCATCATTTGCGAGTGTCGACCGCACATGTCTTTCTTCCTGCAGGTGGCTCAGCTCGTAGCATAGGTTCCAGTACGTAGCAGTTCTGTTTTTTTGCAGTCATACAGTCTCCGCGCCGTCTGGCTTGTCATGTCCTCTGCGGGCTCTTCGTCCTCGGGAGCTGGTGTGCGACGCCGCTCTCGCTCCCGCCGCCGCCAGGAAAGCAGTCTGCTGCTCGGCGGACGTGACGACAGGATGGGACTCGAGGACGACGACTTGGCTGGCGAAGTATTCGGAGCGGACGAGCAGGAGGAAGAAGAGCAAGACGCAGTGGACGAGGTACGAACTCAAAGTCATGTTTAGACTTTTTAGATTTTTCAAACATCGATTCCGATTTTAGATCTGTTCGGAACTCGTCACCTCCATCCACGCGTCGCGCTCATCTAATTTAATCTAATTGGACCAAATCGCTCAAATCGTTCCCGATTTCCTTACGCAGCCATTTTAGAGGGATTCTAATTTTTGCGCCAACCCATGCGCAACACATTAATTAGAGTTAGTTTTAGATTAAATTAGAATTTTTATTAAATTAGAATTAAATTAGAATAATTTTAGATCAAATTTTAGAGGGGTGGCCAAATTAGATTCACATTTAGAGTGAAGAACAGCACGCGGATCCGTCAAGAAATGACATGTCATTTCTTGATGGATCCACTGGTCCAGTGGCGTGCTCGGGTCGTGGTTTCTGTCGGTCCTCCCTTGGTTTCCATCGGTGTCCTAGTTACCAAGGTCCTCAAACACCCCTGAAACCTATGCGGATCCGTCAAGAAATGACATGTCATTTCTTGACGGATCCACTGGTCCAGTGGCGTGCTCAGGTCGTGGCTTCCGTCAGTGTCCAAATTAACAACGCCTGGAAACAGCCCTAGGATTGGTGTCCGAATTACCAGGACCATCGGACACGCTGCGGCAGCAGTGTCCAAATTAACAATACATGGGCACACCCCTAGGATCGGTGTCCAAATTACCAAGATTTCGAGTAAGCTTCATTTCCTAGGGGGTTCCGGCTAGTTCACCCAAAAGCGGCAAATTGGGGAAATAGTCCGGACCGACCCAAATCCAGGTCATTCGCGACATGGATCTCGCTGATGGCGGCAAAATGGGGGCGATGAAGAAGGACCGCAAGCCCAGGAAGATCGTGGAGCGAACCGTTGACACCGTGTCCAGCATGCGGGCCGCCATCGCGAAAGCCTTGGACACGAAAGTCCGAAACTCAGCTGCCTGGAAGGCGAAGAAGCACCTGTTCGACCAGCCTAATATTCCTGACGAGTCGAGTATCGACGGCAAGAAAATCACGATCCTCGACTACATAGTAAAACGCCACGCATCGAAAAAGCGCACTACATTCAAGTATTTCAAGCTGACAGACGAAAAGTGGTCAGCGGTGTACGACAAACTGAAAGCCGCAGAAGACGCCTCGGTGGCGGCAGTAGTGGGCGACTTGCGTGATTCGGTGGCGGAGGCTCTCGGCGGGACCGTCGAGGAGAACAGAACAGCATCCGTGAAGTTTATGTACCGCCATGCGGAGGCCATGTCCGACACTCATCACAAAACCCGCGCACACATCATCGACGAGCCAGGAGCAGGTGCCGACGATATGGGCGACCAACTCGGCGGTCGAGCGACGCCGGAGCGCGACGAAACTGGCGCCGAGATGGAAGATTGCGAGGAGCGCGGTGACCCTCACGACCTTGACTCTGGGGGCGGTTTGGGGGCCGGCCCGATGCAGGTCGACGAAGACGATTTCCCGCCATCGCCAGGCCTTACCCCACCGCCACCTACGCCGCCGTCTCCGGTTTTCATGCACGACGTCGACGGTCTTACCCCGTCGCAGATGCTGATGCTGCACGAAGCTGATGAAGTCCTCGATGGCGCTGGTGAAGACCACGCGGATCTGCTGGGCGACTTTGGCTTGCCAGGTGGATACGACGAGCTGGTGAAACCGCTGACCCTCATCGAGGTCGGCGATTACATTCAGGGCACCAACCTGCTCGGCGTTGTGAAAGATATGCCAGTCGGTGGCTCGGAGGAAGCTATCAAAGCGCTGGCGCAGATGGTGGCGGCTGGGCGAGGTTCTATGATTTGGCGTCCATATTCTAATAGTCGCCATAGTTGTTCTCAACCCCATTGTCCACCCAATTGGTATCGAATGTCGTGCAAATGCTTTGGCTGCTGTTTCGTTCAATCACAAATACCCCACTCCACCCCACCACAGATCTGTACGGCCGTGGGCACGAGGTTTACGGAAAGCTGGCGAGGCGCGGCTGCATCGATAAAATGGTCGACGTCGGCAACACCTTGAGGCTCACGCTGAGGAAATTCCTCGAGCGGTACTATCGTTCCCTACCTAATTTGCCCTGCATTTCGTCCTTTGATCGCGTGTCGTGAAAATATAATGATTTGCGCCCACTCTCATCTGATCGCTTGCCGCATGTCAGTGATTTTTATCATCGCAATGCTGGCAGGTTTGAGACGCAGATGGAGGCCGTGGCGCCAATGTCGGTCTTGTTGGCGAAGTTCATTCTGCCCGCGATTAACGAAGCCGGCACCACCTTATCCATGACGAGCCTGGACGCATTGGAGGCGCGCAGGCTGCTCGCAGACGCCGAGATCCCAGTAATTTTCGCCCCTTTCCGCGACACCATCAAGACGGAGGCCGAAAAGATAGCCCGCGGGGAGAGCATGCAAGAGGTGATTCTATTTGTTTGAAAATTGCTGCTGTTGTCGTTGAATCTTGAATTTTTCATCGTAACTTTTTCCATCTTCATGCGCTTGATTTCTGCTCATCATACACGTATCGCCTTGCGTTAGGGCTAGGCGAATCACCTCACACGCAGGTGACAAAGCAACTCGGGCCGAGGGAAATCATCATGCTGCACCCGAAAGAAGTGGACAAATTGAATGCCACCCTGAACGCGATGCTGACGAAAGCGCGCACGAGTGCAGACCCCGAGGCAGTGGGCAACTTTTACACGGATTTGATGGAGGGAATCCAGAAATCAAGCGGCAATGTGGTCCCCATGTTTCTCCAGGGCACGTTCATCCAAAAAAAGTCGGACCTGGTGGCCATGCCAGAAACTTACTGCAAGATCGATGCCTTGAAGAGCATCAAACACGCCCGCCTCGACATCAAAACGATCTTGTCCGGCACCTTGCCGGACGACTGCTCGCCGTATATTTTTCCGCAATGCATTTGCGTTTTGCCTATGGTTCCTTAGGCGCTTCCCACTTACTTTCACTTGTAGTTTATTCGTGGCGCCATAGCATGTCGCATATGAAATTCAATTTTCATCAAACGCCACCGGGGCGGGCGAAGCGCTTGCCCTGGCTATCGCTTGGTGCCGACAGTCCCTCACGTGCCACACAATTTCCGCGCCAGGTTTCTACTCGCGAAGCAAATCCGCGCACAAAATTCGCCCTACTTGGCGCATGAGCTGCGCCGCTTGGATATCAACTGCAAAAACTTGAACTCGAAGCAACTCATGCTGTTGAACCAATGCAAGCAGCCGTTCGCGTTTCCGGATGATTGGGTGCACGGTGGGGATTGGGATGAAACGGCGGAGCGGATGAAGACGTGGGGCGAGCTGAACTTTTACAAACGAAAAGAAGAAAAGTGCGCGGCGGCGAAGGGGGTGGAATCTTCGAAGATCGTGGTCGAATATGCTAAGCGGTTGGCGGCATCCAAAGGCATGACCGAGAAGTTCGTGCCGCTGGCGCTGCGAAAATTTGCGGAATTGGTGACGAAGATGGAGCTCAACAAAACCGACGCAGGTATTGCTTTCGACACTTACTACGACTGCATTTTGTCGCGATGGATCGCGAACTTTTCAATTTCCATATTCTGAATCCCATCCCCCAACCCATTTCACAACATTCAACTTTTGCGGAGTTAGTTTGTTGCTGAACATTGCGACCACACTCGCGACGCATGCTCGTACTGCAATCGTGGACAGAAAACTCGCACGAGAACCCGCATCGCGATCGTGCGTCTGCATATTCCCTCAGGTATGGCGAAGACACAGACTTACGCGGAGCAGCTGCGGTTTGCTGGTGTCTACATGGATGAAGACGCGGAGCGGAAGTACCGCACTGGAATGCAGAAGTTCGCGGTTTTGCAGGCTGTCCACGCCCAAGGAAATAAGCAGCAGCAGAACATCAAGCGGGGCCGCATCGTTGCGGCGAAGGGTTGCAAGAAGTAGGGTGATGAATAGGTGCGCAACTGTGTTGCAGCGCACGACGGTGCCAAGCGAAGAGGCTCGCCTCTCCATTTTTTGACCCCATTTCATGCGGGCTCAGATGCGATTTCTTGTCGGAACAATATGCGACTTTGACGACTTCGAGAATTTCGATCGAGACAGATAGATTACACCACCAAAGACAAGCCAAACGCGCCGCCTTGATCGGCTGGGTGATTTGCGGGGCGGTCGCAATGCTTGTCGAAGATGGCAGGAAAAATTTCCGCTGATGCAATGAAAGCCATTGGCGGCATTCTCATGGGTTGCATGCTACGCATTTCAATGCTGTCCACCCAGCCAGTGCCAAAGTGTGCGCCACATTGTGCGGCAGCAATCAAAGCCCAAGACAATTACAATGAATGCCCTAAACAGTCCGCAAATGCACTGCACACACCAGCAAACTCATGCAGCCACCTCGTGCGCCCAGAATAGACTTCGGCGCAACTATTTCCAACCATCAGCCCACAGCCTCGAAGTGCGTGCCCCATCTGTTGGCTGAAAGCCATAACGCGGCGAGATTTGGCATATGCGTGACGCATGGAAGAGCATAAGAATGCGCAAAGCCTTCCGCAATGCTCTGAGCATTTTGAAACTTTTGAAATTTTTAGAGGGATTTTAGAGCAGCACGCCGCTCCGTGAGTGTCCGCATGAGCGAGCCATGGCTATGCATCGGCAAGATCTTGTTTACTTGGAGTTGTGTGAGCTACTTTTGCATTGTCTAACTAAGTCTAACTATCGCAGACGCCACTGCTGCGTCAGCGTCTGCGGATTTATTGGGAGCGACCTCCAGCATGATTTTCACAAGGTTCTTTCCTGCGTTGCGGCACCTTCCTGCGTATTCCACCGCGGCGTAGTGTCGCTCCGGCACTCCGCAGAAGCCAAACAGTGCGCCATACCATGCCAGGGCGACCGAGCCCGTGGAGTCACTGTCCCCACGGTGGAGGGCAGAGCGCTCCACCAGGGTCTTGTACATCAATTCTCTGCGGGTCTTCCCACCAATTTCAGCTTCACTTCGAGGGTCCCCCTTTCCAGTTGTTCCGTGTAAAGCCCGCACGAGGGAGGGCGTCGTACGCGATCAGAACGGAGGAGCAGCCGCAGCTCCCCGGAAATTTTCCGCTCGTGTTGAAGGAGTTCTTCGAGATTTCCATGTACAAACTGTCCATCGCCTTGAACCCATTCTGATCCGACAAGTTCTTACTCTTGTCGTTGTTCGTACTCGTGGTCCCACTGCTGCCACTGCTCCCCGCGGCATCTTCTAGAATTCCTGGAAGTACGCTCTCCGCGTACCACTCCCATTTCTTCCCGAATTCGCTCTGGCGCAGCGGAAAAAATCCACCGCCCCGCAACTCCTTCATGTGACGCGGCCGCGGTCCCTGCTCGGAGAGGAGATAGCTGTCGACCGCCGGAAGCCCCTCGTTCAAAAGTTTCCGCACCCAGTCTCGCACAGGGGTTCGCTCCCGTTCGTATACCGCCAGGTACGTGAAGTAGCTGGCTACGAATCCGCCGAGGAACCCCGCGGGCACGGTTTTGGACATGCGCGAGGCTTCGACGGACAGGGCGAGCATCGACTCGAAGCTGGACACGAGGCCGAAAACGGGCGTGCGCATGGCGG
>RXOD01006407.1:0-10440 GCA_005223375.1 Amoebophrya sp. AT5.2
CGAGTTCTTGAGGTGGAAGGTGGGCAGACGGGAGCCCCGTGCGCCATCAGCATCCGCACGAGGGGCGAACTCGCTTGCAGATTTTTTCCCAACTAGTCCTCCCGTCCCCTTCGTCCTGCCGCTGCGGCTGCCCGACTTACTGTGATCCGCGTCGCCTGTGCGCGGCCACTTCGTCGTCGCGCGGGCTGTTGTTGTGGTTCTGCCAAAAGTGGTCGTGGCGGCCCGCATCATCGGGTCAACTACGTACCGATGTGGCTCCCTCGTTGTGCTCGTCATGTGCTGGCTCCTTCCTTCTTTTCTGCCGTGATCGCCGGCTCTTCCATGATCCCTCTTGCTGCTTCTTGTGTTTCTCCCTTCCTTATCTTCGCGCGTCCGCCGCAGCTCGTTGCGAGAAGACAATTTCGATTTGCCGTGGTCTTCGCCGTAGTTTGAGCGTTCCGCACGATCCCGCAGCACCTGCTCCTTCACCACGTCTCCGACGGGGGGACCTTTCCTTCTTTCCGAATGTCTGCCGGCCGCGGGGCAGTTCCGGCTGTTTTTGACCCTCGCGTTAGTACCCACCTGCTTACCCCCGCCCGTCGTGGCGGGCAGCGTGGCGCTGCGGCGCGGCCGTTTGACGGCGTCCGTTGCGGGCGACGCACTGGACCGACTGTAAGAGTCCGGGCGGCGACGCGGGCGATCCGAAGAAGACGAGCTCCTCGCTACTGCGCTCGGGTACTTCTCCGGCGAATAATCGAGCGGCGGAATCATTTTCGGCAGAGCTTGAGCTGCCCCGCCTGCCGGCTGCGTCAGGCTCACACTTCTGCGACCCTGTTCCGAAAGAGTGTGCCGAGACGCCGTTGACCTGTCCACAGACGACAGCAAAAGATAAGAAAAAGATTCACTCATTCATTCATTAGCGTCTGTCTGGGTCCTCGACCAATGTCTTTCATCATGATCAATTTTCAAGACGTGCGCGCAGAGCGTTCTTAACTGTTTGCTGCTACTCCAACCGGGATAAGAAAAAGAAAGTATATGCAAATCTATTGGTCTAGATGGAATCGAACCGGGAGCGACCTATCGGAAAAATCACGATGACCATATCATTCTCAAACGTAGAAAAGCGCTGCAAACAAAAAACCCAAGCAAGTAACTTTGTCGCATACCTCATCTGCTGTGGAGCCGTGCCCGCAACGAACGGGTTTGCTACCGGCATACTCGCGGCCGCCGCGACGTGATGATAGCCTCCCGGATGCAGAGGCGGATTTCTCGGCGGAAAGTGCTGGCTCATTGGTGGGGCTCCTCGCGGCCGCAGGTGGTTCGCCCCCGGAGGTGGGTGATTAAACTGCGGCGGCAGGTTAGTGTACTGCATCGTCCCCGGATGCGCTGGCATTCCGCCCGACGGGCTCGGGTGGTGATGATGGCCGGCGTAGTAGCCTCCCCCCGGGTAGTAGCTGTAGGGAGCAGCGTGCATGTAGTAGGACGGTGGAGGGGCCCCCGGAGCTTGAGGATGGTACGACAGGCCCTCCGCGACCACAAACTGCTCGGAAGGCATCACGGGATACCCGCTCGGGTGGTGCGGGTACGCGAAGGTCGACCGGTGCTGGTGCTGCGAGGTGTAGTACGTCGCCTGCTGCGCTGCTGGCTGCTGGGTCCGATCGGATACCCGCTGCTGGCCCGCGATAGTACCCGCCCCAGCCCTCGAAGTAGAAGTAGATTTCGCTTTTTTGGAAGTTGTAACCCCACCCTCCGGACGAGGCTCTGTGCTCCCGTCGCGGGGCACCTCATCTGGTGCGTCTCGACCCTTCTCCGACCTCGATTTGGCCGACCCCTTCCGCGGAGGTTCTCGCCGTGCTGTACCTGGATTCGTATTCAAAGATGCGGATGAGGAGCTACTCGCTTTCTTCCCGACCGGTGCTGGTTCCTGGCCGCCCTCGCCGTCGGCCGAGCCGCTCGTGCTGGGGGCGGGCTGGACTGGCTGAGTCTTTCCCGCCCCACAGCTTCCCGGACATTCCTCTTCTATCGGAGCAACTTTTTGGTGGTGCCCCTCTTCACCACGATTCCCATGCGTCTGCTTCCTCACCTTCCCCGCCACGACGCTCCGACCCTGCAGCTTCCCACCGCCGCCCCTTCCCTGCTTGATTCCACCAAAGCCAACTTGCTCGTCTACCTCTTCTACTGCCCCCTCCCCGGGTACTTTTTCATCCGTGCTGCTCCTCACCATCTGCCGGGCCTTGTGCTCCATCATGGCCCTGCGAAAGCCTTCAGACGACAGCGACTCCGTCGGCTGCGGCGGATGGTCTTCACGATGGCGCTCTTCAAGCGACCCCAGCACGGTATTGGCCGCGGGGGGAAGTGATTCTGATCCGTCTCTTGCTGGGGCGTGTTTTTCCTTCCCGGGTCCCTCCCCGTCTTTGGGCGGTGCGGGCAGGAGCTTCGTGTATTTATTCTCCGGCTTCACTTCCCGCTTCGGTACCGCGGCCTTGCCTCCTTGCTCCTTGCTGCTGCTGCGATGAAGATGCTTCCTCTTGTCCGTATCCGTCGCCGTCCTGCTCAACGTAGCCTCGGGCGGCCGCTGCACTTGCGTGTCCGAAGTTGTGCGGGCAGCCTTTTCCGCACTCCCAGCACCGCTCCGGGCGACCACTCTTGTTTCACCCTCGGCTCGCGGGGCGGCGTCTCGCTTTTCGGCGCCTCCACCTCCGCGCGTTTCTCCCAGCTCCTCGCAAGAGACGAACTGCTTCTGCCGATCGCCCTTCGTGTTGTCTGCGGAGCCGATGTGCGACTCCGTCTCCGAGCGGCCAGTACTTGTTTCTCGGTGGTGGTGGTGACGCTTTTCCTTCCGCGTAGTTGTACTTCGATGCTCGACCCCACTTTTCCTTTTCCTCGCCTCCGCCCCCTCATTGTCACAAACCTCGGGATCCTCCTTGTCCTTCCCCCCCACGCGCCGCGTGCTGTCGCCGTACCCGCTGCCCCCGTAGCCGCTATCCTGCAACACCCGCGGCGAATCGGGAAGCGGAAGCAGCCCGCCACTGAAGGATCCGGAGCGATCCATCCTAGGTAGGCATCCGACCTAGGGACAATCCATCCACCATGGCCAAGCGATCGGATCCACCCTAGGGACGGCGCGCAGAGACAAAATGACCGATATCAGCGATACAACCCTTGGAATGGGGCTACCGCAGTACCGATCCGACTACGCACCGAGACCGATGTCGCAGGGCCGATATCCATTACACGATTGGGATAAAAAAATGTAATAAGTCCATAATATCGGAGGTGGCACGTCGGTGGAAATTGTGATGTGATTCGATCAACCCCACAACGGCGAACACTTCAGCGAGAGCGACACAAAAACCGCGAGAGAATCATTAAGTTCTGTCCCCGATATAAGGCAGCATCGCAATTCGATTCGAGGGCATATAAAGCATGCGCCAAAAGTAAATCGACCGTGTCGGACAGATGGTGAGAAAGGTCTTTTTGTATGCGACTTTTGCGCGGGTCGCAGTGCGGTTTTTGGACCGGCGCGGGTACCTCTTCCTTCGTCGCGTCAGAGCCAGTAAGTCATGGGATACTATATCAATATGCACAACATGTGCTCAGAGCTCGCCCGCTCGCCTGCTCGACACTTTTTTCGGGCGAGGCTTTGAAGTTGTTTGCGTACCTTCCGTCTCTTGCGCGGCGCTAGTTGTAGTCGATGATGATGTCGTTGTGGTCGTATTCGTATTGACTTCGGCGCCCGCCAGAGTCCCCACGGGTACGAAGCCGCCGCCATCCAGCATGCTGCGACTGTGCACGCTTTCAAACGCAGCCGTGCCGTCCGTACCGCAGAGCTCCAGAATGCTCTCCTCCCCACCCGGGTGCACGCGCGCGTACACGGTAAGGTCGTAGACATCTCCGTACAAGCCCACCCAGCAATCTCCCGGCGAGTTATGCTTCAAAAGCTCCTCTTTGCTGGTTCTTGGAACCGACGTAGCTTTGGCTTTCTTTTTCTTTCCTCCCCGAGTAGTATTTCGGCGAGTTTTTCTCGACGAAGATCTGCTGGCGTTCCTGCTTGATGCTGCGGGCTGAGACGAGTTCCCAGTACGACGTTCTTCGGACGACGAAAAATCCTCCTCCGCTTCTCTTCTGCCCTCCAGCAACTGAGTTGTCGTGGGCCTCGGCGCCGCCACGCCCTCCCGAGGCAGCACTTGCCGCCCGACCACTCTACCGAAGACAAGGCACTCCAGTAAGGAGTTGCCGCCCAGGCGGTTCTTGCCGTGCAAGCCACCTGCGATCTCCCCCACCGCGAACAGGCCAGGAACGATGGAGCGCGCAGTCGACTCCCCGCGATGTATTTGCTCCCCGAAGTCGTCTCCAACAGGAAAAGCAGGTGAGCGGGGGGGTTTAGGTTCTTTAGTACTGGCACCAGTTGGGGGAGACTCGTCAGGGACTACACGGTGCCTCCTCACAACTCGGTGCAGGTCGTCGACCTCGACGCCGCCCATGGTGTAGTGGACGACGGGCACTACCCTGCCCACGACCACGCGGTCCGCCTCCCCCGGCGGGTTCAGAAACTTCTTCTTTCCGAACGCGTCGCTGTCCCTTCCCGCGTCTTCGCGGTACTTCGCGATCGCGGCGCGAAATTTCCCGCGCAGTTGCCTCCCGTAAGTTGGCCTTGTTTGTCCCTCTTGTTTGATAACCGGAGTCGCATCCCCATCTTCCGCCGTGTTTGCCACGTCGAGATCCACAAATTCAAGCAAGTTTTTGCGCGTGTAGTGCTGGATGTGCCTGGCGGCTGCTTGCTGCGCATCGGCGCCGAGGACGAGGTAGAAAGGCCTCACACTGCTCGTGGTCGTGGAAGCATGGCCATGTTCTCGAGTAGTTGCACCACTACGTGCCTCCTTATGTTTCGTCTGCTCCAGCATGCGATCCACAACGTACTGCCGCGTCCCGAGCTCGTCGCAAAACCGCTCCCCGTCTTCGTTCAGAAGAATTCCGCCCACGCCGCGTAGGACCTCGGCGGCAAGCGTTTTTGTCGCTGCCGCCGGCTCCTTCGGGTCCACGAAGCCCGTGGGATGGACCTGGATCGAGGTTTGTCGTGTTTGTCGTCTTTACTCAATTTTGCAAACGTGCTGATCTCTACAACTTCACCGCTGACGCTGAGTTAAATTGCCAGTGAACGACTGTACCTGAACGTACTCCATGTCTACGAGTGCGGTGCCCGGCAACGCGAGGATCATTTTGATTCCGTCGCCGGTGGTCCACTGGCCGAGCGTGGTTGGGAACTTTTTCAGGTCCGGGCGGTGCTCCCACAGCAGGCTGCCTTTTTTCGCGTGGTCGTGGCCGAAGCCCCCCGTCGCGAGCACCGTGTGTTCCGCGAGCACCCGAAAGCTCCTGCTCTGGTTCTGAAGTTTCCCGTGTACCCCGATCACACGGTAAGAAGGCGAAGGCTCGTCTTCATCCTCGGCAGTAGGCGTGGCGCCGAGCAGCCCGAATTCCGTGAGCAGGCCCTCCGCCCGCGCGTCTGTCAGGATCGTCAGCTGGCCGCTCCCCGCGAACTCCCGCAGTCGTTTGTCGAGCACCATCACCACTTCGGTCCCGATGAAGTTTCCCGTCGCCGGGCGGTACGTTCTCGGGGCGGAGTGCCCGCCCAGCACCGCTTTCAGCCCGATGTCCACGCCCGCCTTCTGCAGCCACTTCAAGGCGGCGTCCGACTCCGCCACCAGCTTCTGCACCCGCGACGGCACGGCCCGCCCGCCGCCCGACCGCATGGTGTCCTGCACGAAGGCTTCGAGCGAATCCTTTTCCCCCACGCGGGAGTCCTCTAGCTCTCCCCACATCAACGCACCGTTGATGCCCGAGCTGGCCTTCCCGGTGTTCCCGCCGAACCGCGGTTCCTTCTCCAGGAGGACCACGCTCGCACCGCCCTCCAGTGCCGTGAGCGCAGTGGTCATGCCCGCAAGCCCGGAACCGACGACCACAAGATCGGTCGAGAGCTGCGCTGGCGAGGACGTTACGGACGATCCCGCTAGCGCGTGCGCCACGTCATTCTGCAGGTTTGCGAGCAGCTGCGCGTCTGCGGCGCGCGTCGTGGCGGCGGGACCCGACGATTTATTTTCCATCGCCCTACCGCGAAGATCAGGACCCGCAGCGTCGGCCTGGATTCGCGTGAGTGCCCGGTCCAGATTGCCCCCCGCACGCGTCAGCAACTCCGACACGGTCTCCACATCCTCCCCTTCCTCAAGACCATCCTCCCCCCTCGGTTCAGCCGTCACGCCATCCTCCGCGGCATCTTCGCCGTCGTCTTCGTCCTCGTCGTCTTCCTTTTCGGCCTCTCCCCCTGCGCCACTCCCCTCGGTTTTCATCTCGCCCACTCCACCAGCGCCGGCACTTCTGCTCGCCCACTGGTACAACGACAGCAGCTCCGTCGCGTGGATGAGGCTTTCCGAGAACGCGTGCAGCGTGTTGAAGAGCGCCACCACTTCTTCGCGCGACAGGCTGTTCGGCAGCAGTTCTTCTGTCAACAGGAGGATCTTCAGCGCGGCGCCGATGCCCAGGATGTGGAGCTTGCCGTGCAGGCGGCAGCGGTTGCACTTCACACAGGACATCAAGGCGGAGATGCGCTGGAAGCCCTTCTTGAACTCCCGCCGCGAGACGTGGGTGGAGAGAAACATCGACCGCTCGTCGAAGCCCCCGAACGCCGAGGCGCAGAAGCTGCCGAGCTTGTCGCTGTCCAGCAGCCGCTGCACGAGTTCCCGGATCTTCCCGTCCTCCAACGCGTCGCCCGTCTGCCACTTGTAGGTGGACAGAAAATTGCCCGCCTTCTTCGTGGCGCGCAGCAGCACGATGAACGCAAAGTACAAATTCTTCAGCCGCTCCGGGTGCCGCGCGAACACCTGCATGAACGGGCCCGGGTTCTTCCCCCAACTGATGGCACTGGCAGAAGCGCTCTCCCCGGTTTGCGTTTGGGGGGGGTAGAAGTTGTACAAAATGCTGATCGTCGTGCAGCTGTGCAGCCCGGACAGTAGCCGATACAACACGCGCTCCTCGAAGCACCGCCCGTCGTCCGCGGAGGCAAGGGCAACAGCATTGGATCCACCGACGCCACCTTTCGCCGTGCCGCTGTTGGTGGCTCCGCTGCGGAAGGCAGCCAGGGCCGCAGCGGTGGTGTTGTCCCAGTCCGCCATGTGGCTGTGGTCGTCGGAGCCGGTGTTCTTCTTCATCATGCGCTCGTGCGAGAAGCAGTTTTCGCTGTACATGGCTTCCCAGATGTGGCGGCCGTTGTACCCGGTGTTCGTCTCCGGATTTTTCTTCAGGTTGATGAACTCCGCGCGGCTCCCGGCCTCGCCGACCTTCGCGCACATGTCCAGCCAAAACTCGGGCGCGTCCTCGGCGCAGTTGCTCGCCGTGACGGCGTGCGAGAAGGTGCGCTCGGCCTGCGTCTTCACGCGGTCCACGGCGGGGTCGGCGAACGCCGGGGCCTCCTCCGCTTCCACCGTGCACGCGGACTTGGAGGGCTTCTTTGCCTCCGAGGTCATCAGGTTGTCCGGCTTCTGCATCAGCTGCGCGACACCGCCGCCAACCTGCTCCGCCCCGCCGCACTCGAAGGGCTCGTCTACTTTTTCTCTAGTATCGGTACTTCTTCTAGGTTGGTTATCCACGTCTTCTCCTCTATCGGTTGATGTACTATGGGCATCGCTATCGTCGTCGTCGTCCAGATCGAGATCCTCGTCATCCGCGCCGTCGAGATCGTCTTCCCACTCGGTCCCAGAACCAACTTCAGCGCCTCCTTTCGACGTTCCTCGCTCCCTGGCCGCGGCGGACCCCCCTCTTTCCGCTCCGCTGGACCCTGGTGGTGCGCCGCCGGCAATGTCACTACTATCTTGCGCCTCGCCCCCCAAGTCCAAAAAATCGTCGTCCAGCCAACGCTGCTTCTCGAAATCGTACTGGCACTTCGCTTGCATGTCGACCTTGAAGAGGCGAAAAAACAACGTCTCGCTAAGGGCGGAGAGGATCAGACTCAGCTGCTTGGTATTGGCCTCTTCCACGGTCTCCACCGCACAGGTAGTGTCCTCGATGCGCTGGCTCCCTGCGTGGTAGGGTGGTGCGGGGGGGAACGCACTGGTGGGGGGCTGGTCGTGGTCGTGGGGGGGCGGTCTCGTGGTGTACCTCGCGGAGGCGTATGCGGTCGCCGCATGCCCGATCGGCATATCCTCCTCGGCGGAACGATCGGAAGCAGGAGCGGAAGCAGCTGCGGCGACGTAGCTCGCAGATGGAGCTCGGGGATGCAGGAGCTGGAGCCCACCATGATACAGGCAGCAATTCAGATCGACCGCGACGAGTAGCGCCAAAAAGCGACCCATGATCACGCACGATCGACTCAGCCCGAGAACCCTTCGGCCGGAGTAGATTTGTGCGGTCGCCCAGATGGATTTCGGCACCACTTTCAACTCAACATCCTTATTCTGTTTATGGCACCTCCTTGCTGTGACTGTGACTGTGTGCCTCTGGCTCTACTACGTTGATGTCGCCTTGGAATCATGAGAAGTACAAAGCACGGGACTCGACCACAAACAGGAGCGCTACCGAGTGCTACTTCGCAGTTGTGCTAAAAAGTGGGGTCCTGAGGAAGAGAGTGAGTCCTTGCAGTTCTTCGTTTCTTCTACAAGATCTGGCTACTGCCTCTTCTAGTCCGCCTCCACTTCTGATCCAGAATCAATTACTCTGAGTTTCCCTGCATGCACGTTTGGATCCGTTTCGTACTTTCCTCGATCATTGCACTCTGAAAACCAAAACCGAGAAATGATGCAGACAAGTGTGGCGGGAATGAAAAATATTTTTATATTGCGAACGCACGTACACGGGCCTTTGTTTCCCAAAAGCGAAGGAGGCCAGCTTCACAAGCACTCAGGTGCGACTCATCGGGAAATTCCGGAGCTCGCACGGGAGAAGAAGAACGCCCTCGCGGCCACCACGCACCACAGGCAGCCCCTTAGCTGCCGTACGTACCACCGTGATATCAGCGGAGAGTTTCTCGAGCCCTTCCCTACTCTTTCGGAGGTCCAAAGATGGATCTACTCACTGAATCCTTTTTTCTTCTCGCGGGAGCAGCCTGTTTTTCTTACTTTTTTTTTTAAAATTATCTAGTGTGCTACAACCACGGAATCTGCGGTAGGATAACGAGGGCTAACACAGACAGGATCCACCACC
This sequence comes from Amoebophrya sp. AT5.2, assembly GCA_005223375.1. Classification (NCBI taxonomy): domain Eukaryota; class Dinophyceae; order Syndiniales; family Amoebophryaceae; genus Amoebophrya; species Amoebophrya sp. AT5.2. The sequence goes on from RXOD01006407.1 coordinate 9,169, forward strand.
TCCACCGTATGGTCCGCGCAAACCCGTGTGAAAATTTCAGCCACGTCTCCCAGGTCCTGTATCAAGCCGCGCAGCTGGGTGTCGTCATGTTCTTCTTCAGCCCGAAGTTTCGCGAGGTCGTCACCAAATTCTTTGGTCAAAGCTTGGAACAGCAGTCCGCGCAGCTTGTTAACGCAGTAAGTCGCGTGATCCCCGTCTATGTAGCGATCGTAAACCTCCTGAAGCTTCGCTGGGTCCCAGATTTCCAAAAGGCGCGCCTGAGCCTCCGCGACAAGAGCGTCATACTCCGCCGCGCTGATGGTTTTCTGCAGCATCTTTTTCCACCCTGCAATGTCCGTCAGCATAGCCTGCAGAGGAGCGACGCGAGGAGCTTCATCCACCTCTACACGACCTTCTAGTAGCTGGAGTACCATCGACACCGAGCCCGGTCCACATGCTTGATTATTCCATCCATATTCAGATTGCGTCTGCAGCAACGCACCCGCAATGGGAGAAAGAACATCGGCACGCAGATTGAAGTCCGCTCGCCCCGAGAAAGCAGCCCGAAGAGCCCGATAAACCAGTGCCAGGGCTTGAGAACCAGAGGTAACCAAGGGACTAGGCGATGGAGTCGCATTAAGATCTATTTTAAACCGGTTGAAGGCTTGAATGACCGCACGCCGTACCTCGACCAGGCCTTGTCCGCTGCAAGAACTTTCATGAGACTTCCGCACCTGCTGCCAGAACGAGTCGGGGATGTTCTTGTTCTCCAATTCCGTTTCCAGCTCCAGCAGTGTCTGAGACTCCTCGAGCGAGAACCCTTCCAGAGTTTCGTACGCGGCCTGCACGTTGCGGCACAGCGCTTTGTTAGTGAGAGAGGTGTGTACGTTCTGGCGGTCCCTGGAGAAATCCTGGAGCGCACTAGACCCTCCAATAGCGAGGCTCTCACATCTTGCTCCTTCCCACATCAGCTCGATCACCGAGTCGATACAGTCACGAAATGTGCTGATCACACGAGTTGTCTCGTGTCCCAAGTGGATCTCTGCGTTGATGTCCAGACACCCAGCGTCTATGCACTCCCGTACGTCAGGGAGGCTTGCATGTCGCACGAAACACGGCAACAGCAGCGAGGCGTCAGCGCCTACTTCTCTCAAGTTCTGCGCGAGTCTCAGATTCAACCTTTCGGCTCTGGCGCCTTTCTCCAGCAGCAGCTTCGCCATCTCGAGATGGTCCTCCGCCGTCAACTCAACCAGTGTAATGTCGTCAGCCATCGCTCCCCGGTCCAGCAGCAGC